>NEWO01000545.1:372799-383613 GCA_003013225.1 Phalaenopsis aphrodite | reverse complement strand
TTCATCGTCCCCGATGGCCTTAACCGAGAGCCGTCTAACTTAAAACCTTAATATCTCTCTCGTTTCTTAATGGATTTTGATGATTTTTTTTTAAATTATTCATCTTGAAGAGACGAACACGTCTATATGGTAAACATATTATGAAATCAAACCATCATAAATGGAGAGCTCGCGAAGGCTCGGGAGAGTGAGTGAGGTTATACCTTTGCACTGAGAGGTTTGGCCTCAATCAGAGATTCTTCACACCTTCGTTGGAGCTTAGGGATGAAGCCTCTGGCTCTGGTGTAAGGCCTATATATGATTTCGACCACAGCCGATTTTGGGTGTTGGTTGAAAGCTATGGTAGAGGCTATTTCAGAGGGGGAATTGATAGGGGTTTGGCTTCCTTCACTGTTGTGAAGGTGTAGAGCCAATTTTTTTGAAGTTTGGTGATGGTATGTCTGAATTGAAGTTTGTCCTAGTTTCGGGCAGGAATTCATACTCAAAATTGGATTTCTGTGGAGGAATTGGGAGAGGGAAATGGATTGTAATGTGCCAAGGGACACTTAGAAAAGCTCTCTGAGGAGTTTTGGAGGCCTTGGTGAAAATGTTTTTTACCAACCTATTCATGGCCGTGGGGGGTGCATTTTATAGAAATTGTCCAAGGGGAAGCTTGGCTAGCCAATTGAGGGGTTAGCCCCACTGCTTAGGTGTTAAGCAGAGGAGCTCTTAGCTCAATTTGGGCTGAGGTGGCTTCTTGGCATGAATTTGGGTATTGGCCATGTGGGGCTCATGGTTTTGGGCTTTAGCTTGTGTTAAAGTGGTTAACCAAGGGTTGGGTCATGGTTAAAGCTTATAATGAGCAGTAAAAATGACACCATAGAGTATTGACATGTGGTATAACAAGTACTTTGATTTAACCTTCTCTTTATCCCTATAAAAATTAAAAAAAAAATTCATGAGATAAATATCAAGCTTAACCATGGGTTGGTGGCTAGTTTTAAACTCAACTCTAGAGTCTAGGATGAGTTAAGGTAAGGCTCATTTGGCCATACCAAGCTCAATTGGTTTGGATTTGGCCATAAGTCCAAGAAGGTGGATATGACCAAATCTTGTGTTTGGACTAGGTTAAACATGCCAATTGTCCCAACTAAATATGGCATTTGGTGTAAGAGACCATGAGGAACAACTTTCATGAAGGGTGAAAGTCAGTTTGAGGTCAATTGGTTAATCAATTTGGTGGATTTTTTATTTTTCACCCATTTTAAGCATGTTGGGCTAAGTTTGGGTCAAACTTGTGCTATCCATGGGCTAATTCCAAATTTATTGTTTTGTTTGGTGTAAAACATCATGATGAACAACTTTCATGAAGGATGAAAGTCATTTTGAAATCAATTTGGTGAATTTTTTATTTTTGACCTATTTTAAGCATGTTGGGCTAAGTTTGGGTCAAACGTAGGCTAGCCATGGGCTAAGTCCAAATTTATTGTTGTGTTTTGTGTAAAACATCATGATGAACAACTTTAATGAAGGATGAAAGTCATTTTGAAATCAATTTGGTAGCGAATTTAGTGGATTTTGATGAAATTTGGATTTAGACCTAAATTAGGCATATGGGGCTAATTTGGGTCAAACTTGAGCTAGATTTGGACTAAGCTCAAATTGATTGTTGTGTTTGGTCACAAATGACCTCACAAAGGATTTTCAACAAGAATTGGATGCCAATTTGAGGTTTAGGGTATTCAATTGTTGAGATTTGAGGTGTTAACCAATATTGGGGCTCTAAGGGCAGTTAGGTAACTTGGGGGTGTCTGGGGCAAAAGACCCAAGATGAGCATTTCAAGTAGAATTGGATAGATATCCATTCTAAATGAAACATGGATCAATTAAATCCTCATTTTGGATCCTTATGTATTGGTCTTAGCCAGGGTATTGTGAAGCTATGGTGAGGGTATGGTGAGGGTATTGTGAGGGCATTGTATACCTTAGCTCCAAACCAACACCCAGGGTCAATCCTAAGGCCAAGTAGCCCTACAGGAAATCTCCTTGAGTTCCCTCATAATAATCTTACCTACTAAGTGCTAGAGGTTAGGACCAATATGTGGAACTTCAAGTTGAGTAAAGAGAAGAGTTTTGAGTTTCTAATGGTGAGGGTACCTTTTCTAGTTTTCTAAGACTAGTCAGTAGGAAAGTCCTATGGCTAGACCTAGGCTACTAAAGAAGTTTCTAGACCTCAAACAAAAGTGAGTTCAACAATGTGGATTGGCCAAATCAAGAAGTAAATGAAGCACATAGATTTAAATCATCAAAACTTCTTTCAGCATTAAGGATCAATACTCTCTACAACTTTCCTCCATAAATTAATCACTTATCATTTTAAGAAGAAAGATAAAGAAAACTACGCAGAATCCATGGAAAAAACAAAACAAAACTTTAGTTTAAATGAAGAAATCATTATCAAACCAACAACAAGTCTCGATTAAAACAAAAAGTATCTTAAACAAAAAGATAAATGTTTATCTCAAGTCCTCCACCAAACTATTGAAGTTCCTTTGAATCTCTTCTCTTTTATAATCACTCAAAAAGAAAATAACAAAAAGGATAAAGTAAATAAAAAGTGGTTCTTGAAAATCTCTCTGAACTAACTCCCTAGAGAATAACTTTCAAAACTTGCCAATATTTTCAGGACTTTTTTCTAAGTCCTCTCTTCTTTCTTTTATAGTTTTCCAAGAGGTGCCCTGGGATCTCCTCAAAATGTATCTTGCTTTGATGTATTTTCTCAAGAGACGCATCCTTTCATGATAATTTTTGTCCATGGTGGTTACAACCACCTATTAAGTCATTGGTTGCCTCAAAAGCCTCTTTGAAAATCATGAAAACTAATTTTATTTGTCTAGTAACTGCCACTGGTACTTATTAGCGGGGTCTTGGCTCTTAGCCACAGCCCTCTGCTTAACCAACACTTAAGCGGTGGATCTGACCCTTTGGAGTCAAAACTATTTTGCACAATGTTTCACCTTTTTGCTCCAAATTTGATCCTTTCTCACTCTTTAAAGTTTTTTTTTCCATTTTTACTCATATCTGCAAGGAAAACACGAAAATGCCTTCCATTAAAGCGCATTATCTAAAAAATAGGTATAAAAATGTGTCTAAAAATACTATATATTTAGGTGTATCACACCAAACAATCCAGCAAGTACTTCATTGATGATATTTCGGGCTTCGTCTTTGCTTAGTCATCATAGCCACAACTGGTCAAATGATATTCTGTAAAGGACATCACCAACCAAGGCGAATGAAATAGCCCTTTTTCTAATGTGATGTGCCTTAAACTTGTCTTTCGGTAGCTTTCCAGTATGCAAATATTCTATTAAATGCTTGTGCCAATCTTGATTGATATCCGCACCTGTAATCGTTATTTTTTTTTCGAGCTTGCATAGATTATCGAGGTTGATTAGAGACAGAATTCGTATTTCTTGTACAAAGATTTCAATGAAATCCTCCGAGAGAAGCGCCAGTTCTTTAGCGAGTTTTCTAGAGCGTCTGCATGAGCATTATCTCCCCTAGGAATCCAGTAGAAAGTCACGTAGAGGATTTTCTCTAGTAGCTTCATCACGTATCGGTAATATTCTGCTAGTCTTGGTTTCAGAATTTTGTATTTTCCAACAACTCATTGGATGACGAGTTGAGATTCGCCGTAGATGGCAATGTTTGTTATATCTATTGAGATTGCCAACATGATTAAGGCTTCATATTCTGCTTCATTATTTGTGCACAGCTCTAGCAGGTGGTATGAGAACCTCATCATACCCTTATTTGGTGTGATAAAGATCAAACCCATCCCTGCTTTTCCTGGTATCATTGTACCTGATCCATTAATTTTTCTGGCTAATGAAGCTCTATCAAAGTACATCTCCAAGCGTTGTGCACTAGAGAATTCCATTTGTAGTATTTGCTCATCTGGTAGTTCATCGTTGAGAAGGGACCCAGCTGATAGTGGGTGTGCAGAAAGAAAGTCTACTAGAATCTATCGCATGATAGAACCAAGAGGAACAAAAGTTATATCAAATTGCAATAAGATCATCGACCATCTTGCTAGATGTCTGGAGAGTGTTGGTCGGGTCATCAAGTATTGCAACGGTTTAACTTTTGAATTTAGGGTAATTTTATGAGAGAGCATGTAATGTCTAAGCTTTTGGGTGGAAAAAACTAACACTAGACAATGCTTCTTAATAGTTAGATTCCTTACTTCCTTCAGTATTAGATGATGACTCAAGTAGTAGAGTGCGTTTTCTTTACCATTGTCGTTGATTTGGGCTAGGAGGGCTCCCAGAGAGTCATCTAGGGCCACGGTATATAGTATCAAAGATTTCCATGGGATAGGGGTTGCTAAAATAAGAGTGTCATTAAATATTGTTTAATGTCCTCAAAGGCCTGCTGACATTTCTCTTATCAAATGAATTTGGCGCCTTTTTAATTAATGCTGAGAAGGGCTGACACCTACCTCAGAGATTAGAAATAAAGCATCTCAAATATGCCAACTTCCCCTAGAAGGAACGTAGTCATTTTAAGGTTTTAGGAGGAGGCATTTCCAAGATAGCTTTAATATTATCTGGGTCCATCTCGATTCCCGGATGATGGACAACGAATCCTAGAAACTTCCTACAGGTAACGCCAAAGGTGCACTTTAAGCGATTCATTTTAAGGTCATATCGTCGTAACCGTTCAAACACGATCCTCAAATCGCACAAATGGTCTATTTTTCATTTTCTTTTGATGACCAAAAAATCAAAGTAGTATTTCACTTGATTATGAATGAGATCATAAAAAATCTTTGTCATTGCACGTTGATACATTGCTCCAACGTTCTTCAACCCAAACGACATCACTGTGTGGCAAAAAATTCCGATCGGTGTCCTGAAGGCTGTAAGTGCTGCATCCTTGGGAGCCAGCTTGATTTGGTTGTATGCCGATGATTAGTCCATGAAAGAGAAGATTTCATGTGTAGAAGTAATATAAACCATCATTTCTTGTATTGGTAGTGAAAAATCTTCTTTCGGACATGTTTTGTTCAAATCTCTGAAGTCGATGCAAACACGGATTTGTCCCTTTTTCTTTCTGGCAGGTACAATATTGGTTAATTATGTGGGGTATTGCTCTTTTTGTTACAAAGTTAGCGTTTATTAATTTTTTTACCTCAACGATGACTTGTTACTCTATTTCGAGGCGCATTCTTCATGGAGCTTGTTTTACTGGGGTTATATTTTTATCTATCCTGAGTTTATGAATTGTAACCTCTACTGACAGTCTTGAAATTTCATCAAAACTCCATGCGAAGCAATCTTTGGATTTTGTTAGCAATTTGATGAGTTGTAAAGATTCTTCATTGTTGAGTAGAGAACTTATAACTGTAGGTCATGATTGTTCTCCAGTCCCAAGGTTGATTTCTTTTAACTCATCAACCATTGATTTAGTTTCCTCCTCAAATTTTTGCAGAGCATCTTCTATCAGTTGATCGGTAGAGTCATCCTCTATATCGAGGCAATCCTCTCCTGATTCACTAATAACAATCATACAAAATTCTGAATCATCGACTGGTCTGACTGTACCAAATCTGAGACCCTCTATTGAGTTGGGAGTTCGACTTTTAACATTCCATAACTTATCAAAACATTGTACTTTATCTTTTAGCATTTGTTTTAGTAAGTTCCTTGTTGAATTAACTTTTGTACATAAGGCAAAAAGTTACTGAAAGGTAATTCCATTAATTCATTAGGAACATCATCCAAATTTACATAATTTTCAAGATTAGTAGAGGTAGAAGCACATTAAACTTTAGTCGAATTTGAACCAGCGCTACAGACTTCCTTGACCTCTAAACTCTTGACCTTTTGGGGGAGGATCAGAGCAAGGGTCATAGTATTCACATAGTGGTTTATCCGATCATACATTGTCTCATATTCTCTTTTCTCGGCATTTTCTAAGGATATCTCGTATTGAGGTTTCCTCTATATTGCTATCGTTATTTCATCTTTAGAACTGTCTTCATCACCGATGTTGATGATCAGCTTAGTCCTTTCAACAATTGTATCGGCTCTTTTTCGTCCACGTCCCCAGCCTCGACCTCGAGTGCCCAAACTAAACGAACCTCTACCAATTTGTTGCAAAAGAGTGGTGGAAGATCGCCGAAGCGAAGTTGAATGGCCCTACCATTGTACTTCATCTGAATCTTTACTTTTGTTTATCGCAGCTCACGAGAGAAGATAGTTTTCTTTGAAGGCACGTAGTAGGCAGCATCTTCATGAATGCTAACTTCATGAACTGAAAATGGTTGTAGATCTCCTTTGATGCAATGCTCTTATCTTTCTTTGTAGTACTTGATGCACTAATGTAGAGAAGATGGAACCATGTTGTGTTCATGAATCCACGGTTGACCAAGTTGAGCATTGAAGAGGTCTCGGCGTCGATGATATGAAATTTGGTGGTTGTTGCTAGTTCTCCAACCCTCATAAACAATGTATTGGATCCAAGCGCTCTTTCTCCCTTTTGGTTAAATCCTCTTAGCATCATTTTATCGGTCGTAAGCTCTTCAGCTTCAATGTCACAATTAGCCAAGGTTCGTAGACTCATCAAGTTGAGTGATGCTCCAGGATCTACTAAGACTTTGGACAACACAAATTTACTGATGTTAACAGAAATGTAGAGTGGTCAGTTGTGGTCGACGGTACCGAGAATCAAATATTAATATGTGAAGGTTACCCCAGGCTATTCTTTTAATGGGCAAACTTCATCTAAGGATGTACTAGCCAACTGAGCTAAGCAAGTCTCTGGGTCGGCAATGTTATAACCAGAGACTCTTTCATCTCCTTTGATAGGATCCAAGCGTCATAGATGCTTAATCGGGCTAGCAACTTCCTAAGATGAACGAGTACATTGTAATCCACTTTGTATGATCTTTCAGTGTTTCTTCCACAGGTGGAGGTGGAGGTAGTTCTTCTCGAGTTACTATTTTTATTCTTTTATCTACTGGAGCTGTTCTCGGGGGTAGCACTTTCCCGCTCCTCAAGCTTATTTCTGTAATTTCTTCTTCTTGAGGCACCTTCATTGAAGTTTTTTGTGTTTCTTCTTTTTTGGAAAGATCTAAGTTGATGAAAAGTGGTGTGTCGTGGCACTCGAGGATAGGTTTGTCACTCCCGGTGTTGTCATAGCTGGTATCGTTGATGTCTTCTTCGGTATTGTTAACGAGTTCGTCAGACTCAAGTACGATTTGAGGATTATTTCGAGAATTGATATCAAAGTTAGATTTGTCATAATCAGTTACGTTATCACTAGAAGTAGTTAAAAAGTAGCCAAAATCATGATCATTATATTTATAAGACCCCGGAGGGGCAAAAAGATAATCATACAAACTCAAGGGTTCGAGGATTTTCTTCCCCAAATTTGAGACAAGCAATCTAGCAGAGGCAACCCCTATCCTACCTTTTATGCTATCAATCTTTGTGGTAGTGTTCTTCTTATTTTTTATCTTTGGTGAAATCTCCATCTCAGACTTGACAGGGTGAAGACTCTGAACGACAGTTTGTTTTGATGCGTTCTGGATTTGGTTCAATATTTTCTTGGATGATTTCCTCCAAACCACACTCCATCCATCTTTCCTGTGTATGTGGAAGATTATTTTGATGAATTTTGGATTTGATTTTGGACTCCCTTGAGTTGTCCTATGTCATACTCTATCCCTCTTTTCATAATATACAGATCAATCGGAGCGATTGGTTCGGTCAAAATCATATTTATAGAACCTTTGTTGAGCTTCTCTCAAATATTCCTTAGGGATCATTATATTCCCTTCTTTGAGATTATTTTTGAGCTAATCCTTAAAGATGAAGCATTCTTCTATAGTGTTTCCAAGCAATCGGTTATACATGCAATAATTTGGTTCATCCTTTTAATCAACCTCTTCATACTTCTTTGGATCAGGTAGTCTGAGCTCAAGCTTCCTCGTCAGACTTCTGAACATTTTGGATACATCTTCATATTTAAAAGAATACACCATTTTTTGTTGTTCTGTCAGAGATATTCTCCTATTCTCTGTTCAAGGTGACCCTTCTTGAGGTGGTCGCTGGCTGGACTGGCTATTCTGTTTCTGAGCCTGCTGTGATGAAGCCTAACGAGGATTTTCTGCATATATCTTAATTGGCTATTTTCTTTTACCGACAGTCGCTACTGTTCCTGATTTCTTTTCAAACACTTTAGTTGCCTTGGACTTCTCGTGTGAATCCATATGCTTGATTTCTTCTTGAACGCTGTTGGCTTTACTGAGTAGCTTCTTGAAGGATTTGATGGTGATCCCTTGAGCATGAATGCTACTGGGCCATCAATGCTTTTGAGTGAAATCTCAATTGCATGATGTTCTTGTAGCTGAGGTTCACACTTCAGGCTAAGGTTTCTCCACCTCAAGATGTAGTCAACTAAAGTCTCGTTGGGCTTTTGCTTTGCCATCATGAGCTCTCCTATAGAGAAATGGTGTTGCACTTCGAAAAATCTCTTCACAAATAGTTGTTCCAGCTCGAAAAATGTCTTAACTGATCCATTGGGTAAATTGGCATACCAATCAAAGGTGATACCTGACAAGCTACTAACGAACTATTGGAAGAGTAAAGCTTCACTATTCCTTGTGTTACCGCAACTGGCTCGAAAGTGTGTTATATGTTATCTTGGATTTCTAGTCCCATCAAATATTTTAAAGTTTGGGGCCATGAAACCCTTGGGGAAGGGTACGACATCGAATTCTTCTGAGTAAGGTCTGCCCTTTAGAATCAATGCACCGCCCTTAAATTGGGTTAAGGCCTCCTTAACTTGTTAGACCATTTATTTGAATTCATTCTCTTATATGGCACCTTTGAAGAATCCTACTTTTGTTACTCATCTTTGTTTGTCAAGGCAACTTCTTTTCTGATATTATCTTTGTTTGTTAGACCATTTGTTTGTTAAGGTACCTTTGAGGAAGGGTACGACATCTTTAAAGTGTATTATCTTTGGTTGGTTGATATCTGGAGATGCTAGTTGCGGTGCTTGTGATTGCCCTTGACTGTTGGCCATGGCGGTCATGACAGTGGCCATCTCTTCCGTCTTTTTCTCCAGTTGAGTGACTTGTTCATCCCTTATGAGGATAGCCCTGTGCAGGTCATCTACGACATTTTGTTCGACGAGAAGTTGAGCCTCCCACGCAGATGTAGTGACTCTGGTTTTGATGACATGGACATCCATGAAATCTTCTTCAAGGAAGTCATTATAGTCAAAATCTTTATCTTTGTTGTCGATGGAAACTCCGTGTTTCCGAGCCAACTGAGAAATCTTGGCCCTGAGCTTTTTAAATTTTTCTTCAATAATTGATTCTTTAATTATTTTAAGATCTGTAGGACTCTGCTGGACTTCTTCCTCATTCTCTTACATTTCACTAAATCGCTGCAACGATGTCAGATACTTTGGACCCTGGCTTCATTCCATGATCTTGCCCTGCGGGCTTACTGGACTGTTTTGGTACAACATCCTTGGGTATCCATACCTTTTTCTTTGAAGATGATGTCTCAGAATGGAGTGTCCTAGCAGAACCATTAGTATGTCGCGGAAGAGTATGCTCCCCATTGTGCAGACTAGCTACAATATCTAGTAATCTCTTTGTCTTTTCCTTTAGAATTTTAGAAACATCCTTGTAGTGGGTGATTGGTAGGATTCTTGGACCCAGTCTTCACTTAACCGGTCGATGACCTGCGATCCTGGAGACAACAAACTCGGTGGTGCCTATGGTGGTATCAACTCTGCTTCCCAAGCGGAACCAGAAAGGAATACGAGTAGGCAAAGCATCAATTAACCTCTGAGGTTTTTTTGTGGATATGACATCATTTAAATTTTCTTTCTTCACCCGAGGGGATATTGCCTGTCCCTCTCATTTAAGTAGTTTATTGACTTAACAGCCTTCTTTGGTAGCTAGCCTCTGAAAACTTAACTAACTCGGGTGATAGGGGTAGACTTCTTTCTCTTCACTCCCTGTCCATGAACCGACAATAATGCATCGGCAATCTTATGGATACTTTCGTACCCGTTGGTTTCCATCAAAGGATGGATTCTACTTCCCCACAGAAGTGGATATGCTTCCGATAATTCTAACTCCTCTTGGTGAGGCTCTTCCTCAGTAGCTACTTCCTTAAGAGCCTGAGCTTTAGTGGCCCTCCCAATGCTCCTACTACAGTTTCTCCTTTGAGTTTGGGTTAGTGGTGTAGTCTTTGAACCCGATCTTATTTCAAATACTGATGGTGGGATAGCTAATCCCTCAATCAGATCTTCAATGATCATTACTTCTTTCCCCTTGGCAGCATCGGGGACAGCAGGCTTGGTAGGTGCCATGACGACAACTGTAGTCTTGGTTTTCTTGTAGGAAGGTAAGTCCTGAAGACAGTTTAGGTCGAACTCAGCAAACAACTCCTGAACTTCCGGTGCAGTGACTTTCATCATGACAAACGGAGCCTTCCCGAGGATAACCTCGAGATCTTTAAATATGGCTCCAAACTTAATGGTTGGAGAAATGTTGCGGGCTTCATAGCTTGTCGGCAAGTTGCTGGAAAATGTCAGTGTTTGGTAGGCCATTGCAACAACTTGAAAACAGAAAGTTTTCAAGTTAGCTATATGGCCAAAACCTTGTAATCTTTAGTGTAAGCACTAAAAATTTACAAAGATTGGTCTATAGACCAGGTAAATTTTAGTTTGTGGGGATTTTAAAGTTTTTGGTAAAAAGGTAATTTAAATGTAGAAAAATTTAATTAATTTTGAAGCGCACG
>NEWO01000545.1:360774-372464 GCA_003013225.1 Phalaenopsis aphrodite | reverse complement strand
AAATTTTTCATAGTTTAAATGAAAGAGTGCAATACATCAGACCCTGTGTCTATCCTGAAGAATAAACAGAAGATATGAGGAAGAGGCTTGATCAAATAAACTAAGAAATGTATGACGTCCGTTTGGTCTACCAAACTATTTTATTTGCCGACAATTTCCCCTATTTAATATGAAGAATTAAATAGGGTTTATATTAAGCTAGGTTAAGACAACGTCCTTATAAGTGCAAGTCCCTATAGTTAATTACATCTTAAATGACCGAAATGACTTAAGAAAACTCTTGATAAAAATCAGGAAATATTATCTTCAAGGAATTCAAAGTAAAGGACTTTTCAATGAAATCAGACAAAGAGGTGTGAATGGAAATGGCTCAAGATTAGAACACTTTGTTTTTGGAATCCAAAGAAAGAAAAAACTAGGGGTTGTCATGGATCTGGAGGAGAACATCGTTGACTTCCCGGTTTAACCTATTGTTTGGCTTCAATTTAGAGGAGAAAATCATTTAAGTGTTTCCTCCTGCAAGTTTTATTTGTTAGGGCTTACATTTTTGTTAAGCAATAACACAAATAGCCTGGAAGACGTGAGGATTTAAGTCGTGACAAACGACAACCTCGAAATCTTAAGACGAGTTTAGGGGTTTAAAGTCTTAAAGATGAGTTGAGGATTTATGTTGCATAAGCAGACAAACTTGAAGTCCTATGGCTTGTTACTTAATTCTAAGGAAGGAAATTGGTTTAGCTGGGGAAGACAGGTTTTGCTATTGAAGATGGTCGTGCTTCCCATAATGCTAGCTCCAAGCTCCTTGTCGTGATGAGTTTAAATTTTCTAGGGTGTCTAGTTATGATTTCAACTCAGTTGGCCCTATGGTTGTATTTCTTTAAATTTTATGAGGGATGTTATAGTTGATTAGAGAGACACCAGTTAGGATCCCACAGTTCCCTTGTTTTGACACCAGTATTTTCTATTGGATTCACTTAGTCCAAATGAATTTACTAAACTCAACTTAATGAGTTCCATAATTTCATTTAGACCGTGGGAAGCCTCGTTAGCAACCGTAGGTTACCTCCTCCGAGGAATTCCCGATCATCCGACGGAGACATCTTAATTTAGATGCAGTTGTTGTTTTGTGTGATGTTTGTGATTAAATTTTGAGTTCTCTTATATTTTGAATATTGTGGAGGTGATTTTTTATCTTGCTTGATTTTAGATTTTTGTTTTGGTTTTTTGGCTATCCTAATAATTTTAGTTTTCATGCAGGGTGACATCGTTGTTTAGCATGCAAGTTTGTGTTAACATCAAAAGTACAGTATGAAAGTAAAAGAAAGACGTCACTGTAAACTGTAAAAGCGTACCTGGTGAGTCTTCTCGTTTCACCACCTGAAACTCAAAATGTATATTAGAACATTTTATGTAAAGCAGAAAAAGTAAGGATTTTGTGACCTACCTAACCCTACGTCATATCTTGGTGGGTCTCTATTATTTTGATTAAGGATGAATTTTTTTAAGCAAAACATATTAAGTTCAATAGACCTCTGATGTATCTAACAAGTCTGGAGAAAGAAGCAGGTCCATGCTTCCCACTCACTGCCTTGTAAAAAGTCTCGAGCTCATTTAAACTTATTATGTTGCTTGATAAATCCATCCTATAAAAATACTTTTAATGCTCAACGAACATTGATGTTTCAATTATGCCTATGAGTAAGGTAATTATCACTTGTGATTTAATTTGAGATTTATGTGGGTGAAGACCCTTAAAAGGCAAGTTAGCTAAATTTTTTAATTTGGCCTTGTAGTGTTCCAAAGGTGTTTAATTTTAACTATGTCCACTTTTTCTAATCCTTATTTAACCAAATTTGATTTAGCCTAGGTCACTACTAAGCCCTTAAGGTTTTGGTGGATGTCTTAGTTATTTTTGAAAGAAATTAAAATTTTAAGTGATGATGATTCATTTCTTAAAACTTTTGAAAATCATTTGAACCTCAAATAGGGGTATTAAATTATTGAGTTATTAACTTCCAAAGTCATACCCCTAAGTCTAAGATTATTTATTTGACTAGACTTGCAAATTTTAATAATTTTAAGGAAATTACAAATTTATCCTTTAATTAACAAAAAATGAGATTAGTTTCTACCAATTAATCCGCTTGTGTTTCAATCATCCAAACATGTCAATTAAGATGAGAGGTTACCCTTTTCCCTCTTTAAATTAAGCCTAAATGTTAATTAAGACTAAATTTCCAAAATTACACTTTTGCCCCTAAGACTCTAACACTTCATAATTTATCAAATTTAATTCAAATGACTTTGTAATTTTCATCCCACCTCACTCATGGGTCAATTAAGATATCATAGGAGAAAATGTGATTTTTCAAAATTTAATTTAAAATACATATTTATTTTTATGCAAAAATAGGACTTTTCAAAGAAAATTTCATAACTTGACCAAGCCAAAGCATAACCTCCTGAAGTTTTTACTAGAGGTAGACTTAGACTAGAGAACCATTTGGATCAAATTTCATAATTTATTAAGTTTTATTGAATAATTAGAGTTATTTTAAGTTTTGGAGTATTTATTAATTACAAAATATTTTAAAAGTTAAAAATTAAGTTTTCTATTTTTGCAAAATCTCACTAAGGTAAGGGAACCTAGACAAGCAAATCTCATATTTTTTGGATTTTTATTTGAATTATTGGAATTATTTTTGTGAAAATTCATTTTTAGCCTTTTAATAATTATTTTAGGCTTCAAAATTCAGCATCTTTACTTAGAAAATTAGGGAAAATATTACAATTGTTCTTAAGTGCTTAGGAAATAATTTAGAACATCTCATGAATTTTATTATTTTATTTATTTTTAACATTTTTAATTATTTTAAATATTTAAAAATAGGCTAAAAATGAAGTTTTTATTTTAAACACCAATTTATTTTTAGAAAGTTCTTCTGATCACAAATAACTCCAAAAACTAATTTTCATAATTTTTTGAGTTATATTTTGATTATTAAAAAACCATTTTAATGTCCAAAATGCCATTTAATTTAGAAAATCAATTTGAGTTATCAAATGAGTTCTAAATGTTTTGAAATTTTTATGGGGAGTTCTTTGAGTCTTAAATCACAGTGGAGATTAAAAATTAAGTCATTTAGACGTTTGTGTTTTCCAAAATTAATTTTCTTTGTTCTTTAGGGTTGGTGGAAATTAAGCACATTCTTAATGACTTAACCCATGAAATATTTCCCAAAGAATTCTTTGGTCATAGTAAACCTTCCAAAAAATTTTTAGATTTTTCTAAGCAAAATGTTAATTATTATGATTAGTTTATGCAAATAATAAACATAAGCTTGGAAAATATGGATCTCTATCTAGGGATCTCCCCTGACTTTGGAAAAACTAGAGAATGTTCCCCTTACTAGAGGATACAACATGTCATAATTGCAAGCCATGGTGAAATTTCTACATGCATGGAGAATTAAAAGACTCAAAATATTATTTAATTAATTAAAAATAAAACATGCATCAAATCGACTTCAGATTATTTTCACATTGTTCTCCTCTATTCTGAGCAAGAGGGTATTTTTATTTCATTTTTGTGATTTTTCAACACCAAGATAAGGATTTTTAAAGTTTAGGGACATTTTCTGATTTCTTTAATTCCCTATTTATCTACTTAAACACGCAATGCCATGTCAACCTACGACGGCTCTGAAGCTCCACGCGGCGCGTTCCTATTTGACGTCGCCATCCACCTCAGTGGTGACTAGTCCCACAGATCATGTAAGGGAGTACTATCTGGCTTGATCTCATCTGCTGATGAGCTAAACACGCGATCAGACTGCTCTCCGGCATCGTCCCCAATGGCCTAGCCCAAGAATCTTCCATCTTCAAGGCTTGATATCTCCCTCATTTCTCAACCAAATTGAATGAAATTTTTTTTTAAATGCTCTTATAGACTAGAGGAACATATCTATATGGTTAAGATGCCATGAAATCAAATCTAAAAAAATGGAGAATTAAAATAGGCTCGAGAAGAGGAGGAGATCAATACCTTCTCTCTGAGAAGGGAAGCTTCAATCAGAGGTGCTCGACACGTTCGTTGAGGTACAAGGAGGCTAGGGATTGAGCCTCTTGCTGTGGTGAAAGGTCTAAGTACGAATTCAAACAAGCTTGATTTCAGGTGTTTGACAAGAGCTATGTTAGGGTCTCTGTGGAAAGGGGATTTGATGGGGCTTCTCCTTCTTTCATTGTGGTGAAGGTGTGGGTAACTTTTATTTGAGTTTGCTAAACTGTGGAGGTGTATTGAGCTCTGTCCTAGTTTTAGACAAAATTTTGAGCTCAAAATCATGATTCTATAGTGGGAATCAGTGGGGGAAAGTAGGTTTTTTAAGCTCAGGGAGTCTCAAAGAATCGATGTGGGAAATTTGGAGGGCTCTCTCTGAGAAAATTTCAACTCTCCTTCTATGGCCATGGAGGGGAACATTTTATAAAAATGTCTTAAGGCTTGCTGCCATGGCCAATGTTTGGTTGTAATGTGATGCTTAGGTGGAGGGAAAAGGGACTCTATATATTAAATTGGGTGAGTTGGCCTCTAGGTTTAAATTGGGTGAAGTTTAAGATGGGGTGTCCCTCATTTTTGCCTAGGAGTTCAGAAACCTCAGGGGAATCTATCAAAGCATTTAACTTATATTGGTGGGAGGCTTTGGCAAGGATCTCATTGGTTTGGGCAATTAAGGCAATAAATCCCTAAATTTGGGGGACCCTTGGTACATATCTCATTTAGCTTGGGTTAGGTGGTCTTAGCTCAGTCCTAGGGGACCTAAGATTGGCTGTGGTGGTGTTAATTTGGTCATGTTGAGTTTAATTTGGTCAAATTTGGTCATGGGTCCATTTAAGTTCACATGGACAAGGGTTGGGTTTGGGTTAGGCTAGCCATGATTTTAAGCCCAATTTAGTGGTTCATTTGATGAAGATGATTGCAAGGAACATTTTTTGTGAAGGGTTGAACTGATTTTGAGTTCAATTGGAGGGTCAGTTTGAGGGATTTTGGAGATTTGGTCATTTTGGGCATGTTGGGCTAGACTTAGATCTAGATTGGGCTAGCCTTGGGATAAGTCCAAAATGATTGTTAAAAATTTTCAATGGGAACATGATAAAGAGTTTTCATCAAAAATTGGATGCCAATTTTGGGATTAAGGCAATCAATTCGGTGACATTTGGAGGCATAGCCAATTTGGGGCTTTTGGACTTAAGTCAAAATTAAATTAAATTGAGGCTTCACCAATGCCAATTGAAGGTTAAGTTTGATGTATTCAAATGTTATGAAGTGTTTTAAAAATAAATTTTAGCAAATTGAGTGGGCTATGAGTTTAATTAGGTGAGATTAGGTCATGTGGCAAAAATTGGGGCTATTGATTTGGATTAAAATTGGGCTCAAAGAATGGGCCAATTGGGCTTGGATTTGGTTTAGATTGGTCATATGAAACGTTTATTTGAGTTTAGGATTGAAATTGGGGGAAATAGGGACCAATTTGATGGACGTTTGAAGTGGATTTGGGGAGATTGGGCCTTTTAAGGACAATTTGGGGGTTTTGGTCAAAATGGTCATATTGGCCAAATTGGGTCATGTGGTAGTTGAGAAAAGTGAAATTGGGAATATTTGGAATATTTTGGAAATTTTTGAGTTTTTTTTGAATTTGTGGAATTTTGTGCTAAGGATGGGTATTTTATTAATTTGGCAATTTTTGGTGATTTTGGGTAGTTTGAGTAGTTTCAAAAGATTTGAAATGACTATCGAACAAATTTGGGTATTTTGGATAAATTTGGATATTTTTGCCAAATCTAAGGTCCCAAGGGTATTTAGGTAATTTGTGGGCTAACCATCATAAATAAGCCATGGACCAACAGAAACCCCATTTCGGGACCTTTATGTACTGGCCTTAGCTAAACTTTATCCTAGGGCCAGTGGGTTTAGAGGACCATCTACATGAGTATCCCAAAATATTAAGATATTAAAGTCAAGAAAATGTTGGGATTGCATTTGTGAGTGATTGTGAGTTAGGTGATTGCAGTGAGTGCCTTAGCTCTAGTCCAACACCCAGAGCCAACTCTAAGGTCCAACAGTCCTATGGGAACTCTCCTTGAGCTCCCTCATAATGACCCCACCTACTAAGTGCTAGAGGTTAGGACCAATATATAGAGCTTCAAGTTGAGTAAAGAGGACTTTAGAATTTCTAATGGTGAGAGTTCCTTTTTTAGTTTTCTACGAATAGTCAACAAGAAGTCCTATGGCTAGACCTTAGGCTACTAAAGAGGAACACTAGGCCTCAACCAAAAATGATGTCAACAAAATAACTCTTATCTAAAACTCTTTTTCAAAGCAAACCCTTTGTACCTTTTCCTAGGAAATGTAGGAAGATTAAATCTCTCACTTTTCTCATTCTCCAACACTTTGTGAGAAGAATTCACACCTAATCTTAACACAAAAACTATAAATTCTTAAAAACAAATCACTAATAGACTCCAAAATGGTGGTGGAATTAAGATGGAAAAGTGTGTGGTGTGTTAGAGATTGAGGCGAAGATTAGCAAAAAAGGAGTGAATTTCCTGATCAATTTTGGCCCCAAATAGAGTCTAGAGTCGGCTCTCCAATAGGTGCATCCAAAAACTCTTCAAAATACATTCAAATTCCTCAAATCTTCTAGAAATAGAGTGGCGCAGTCTACAGTTTAATTCGTTGCTCTCTATCAAACAACGTTATTGGCGCCCAATCTAGCTCCATCTGTGCTGAACAAATTTTCGACTTCTTCATTTTAACTCCAAATTTTATCTTTTTTGCTTCATTTTTATTCCAAGTCCTAAAATTCAACAACCTGCAAGAAAACATGAAAAATTCCTTCAATTAAAGTGCAATATCACCAAAAATGAGTATAAAATATGGGTAAGAAAAATGCATTATCCCCCAAACTTAAATGTTACTTGTCCTCAAGTAACTCCTTTACTACTAAAAATATGACTTATGGTAAAGAATTTAACCTCTAGATTTCCATATTTTAGTCCACTAAACATAATGGTATAAGTTAAGAAAAAATTAAAATAACTCTAGTTAATAATAAAGGTATAAGAATATCCAGCAATCCAATCTAAGATTTTTGATTCTCTACTCTTTTGAAGAAAAAAATTGGAAATTGACATATTAAGGCCACTTAGAGTATTCATATGAAAAATAACATCATGAAACTTTACTATTAAATAAGCTAATACTCAAATATAAGTTTAGAAAATGTAGTCAAGGCTTCTTCTTTAATTTAATTCAAGTAAAGCCAATTTTTAATTAGGCATCTCCTCAAGCTTCTCCCCACATTATATTTTTCTTTTCTTTTCCTTTATTTTCAGGATCATTTTCAATCCTTCTTTTCAGGATCATTTTCAATCCTTTTTCTTTTCTTTTCTTTCTCTTTTTCCTCTTTTTTTTATGTGAGGATTACTATATCTGGATAGCCTTTAATGATTTTGAACTTCATTATCCTTTTCTTAAAGTCATAAAATTTTCACATTTCTTCACTTAAGAAATTTATATTAGCTTAAGGATTTCATAAAGTTTAATTCTTTTCTTCTTACATGAATCTTTAAGATTTTTAATAATTCAAAAATACAAATTTCTTTACTTAAAATAGAAAAACATAGTCTTATTCTCTTATACCAAATATCTTACTCTCTAAATTTAACCTTTATTATTGAAAAATTTTACTTAAGTTTACTATATTTTTAGAAACATAAATATAGTTTTCTAAAGTTATCCCCTAATACCAAAGGTAATGTTAAATTTAAAAATTTTGAAAATATGGCTATATGAGGACAAATAAAATTAAGTTTCTTTCTTTAAAAAAGAATTTTTCTTTCCCCCCAAACTTAAATTTTTAAAAGATTTAGCATGAAGAACTAAAAAATAAAGGGTGAAAGAATCATTAAATACATAAAGAAAAGACTTACATGTTGAAGGTTCTGATTTTGAAACTTAATTTTGAAATATTTCAGGTGCTAATATGGAAAAGCTACAAGACTTAAAACATTAAATAGCACATTATACATATAAAATTTCCTGAGAAAAAGTTACTTACAATATATTTAACAAAATACTAACAACTAACAATAGAACTAAAATGACTTTCAAATAACAAACAGTTTTACAATTCTAGAGTTCACAACTAAACATCTAAATTAAAACAGAGCCTCATAATCTAACAATAAACAGTTTCAACAATATAACAAAAACAAATAACAACATAACAAAGTACAATCAAACATAAAAAGAAAGAAAGATCACCAATCATCATTATCTTCTTCTTCTACATCCAATTTCAGCCACTAATATAGAGTAAAAACCGGGTGAGTAAAAAACTAAACTGAATGATCACCCATCATGTATCTCACCATCACATCATCATAAGCAGCATCATATTCAAACTTTTACCTTATCAAATCATAAGTGTGAGCATTTTTAGGCTCCATGTTTTCCATTCTATGATCCATGCTTAAGATATCTCCTTGTTGGATCATCATCTGCTCCATCAGTTCTGGAAGAGCAGAGTCACAAGAAGTAGTGGTCCTTGAAGTAGAAGAAATATCCATGGTCCTACTTCTAAATCTCCATTCAACATGAGATTCATATGTCTTTATGTTAGCAGGCCCATTAGGTTTGAGAGGCTCGATCCTCTCCTCAGTCTTTCTAAAGTCAACTCCTGCCTGTTCGCAAAGTGTGAAGAAAAGTGCAGGGTGGGCCAAACAAATAGTGGTATCTCCTAAAGCAATGGATCGAGTGTTTCTAAAAATAATAGAGCCTACATTTACCCTTTACATCTGTTGTATAAAGAAGTTTAGGATGGCTGGCTTTATCCTTGGTAGCCTCACTGTGATGATTTGTCGGTATCATTCTTCCAGAAATAAAGTAGTGATAGGCCTTAGATACTACATTTTGCATAGAAAGAGGAAAGTTTACTTTAACACCATTGTTCACTTTCCATGATCCTCTTCCATCTGTAAGTAAAGAAATAACCTCATCCAAGGTCTCATTCTTGGCAGAAAATGATTTATACTAGCAACTATACACATCTTCTAACTAATAAAACTCATTCATTTTTCTTAGAGTAAACTCCACTATTTTCCCACGAAAAAAAACAAAGTTGTCAGAAGCCTCCGTAAAGTTTGCATAGAATTCCATCACTACACCAATAATTTCATCGGCAGTAAAATAGCAAAAATTTTCTCACTGCCAAGCCTTGATTAATCACTCGACTTCTGCTCCTGTATTTTGAAATCCACAATCAGGAATCACTTTTTATTATCAAGTAAACTATTGAATCGAGCACCTGCCCTGAAGCTGATAATTTTTTGTTCATCATAATCTACTTTTCTTTTTCCTTTGCTCGTTCTTGGTTCCTTAAGAAATCTAAGAAAATTTGATAAGAATCTGAATAAATTCCCAAAATTCTAAAAATCACAATGTAAAATGCATAAAACTTAAATCTACTAAGTAAGAGTTCTTCACCAAAGGATTTTCACAAAATCATTATAAAAAATTTAAAATTTTCGGATCTCAGCAATGTGAGATAAATCCTTCATGAAAAAAAATTTAGTTTCAAGTGTAGCTCTTACCTAGAGAAGATGAAATCTAAACGTTTTGTACCATAAACTAGCAAAATCATGCCCCGGGTGCAAAAACCAGAGTTTGAAGGTGACTAAAGGATAAAAATGGAGTTTTACGGTGCAAATCACAAATTTTAAGGGTTTCAAGGTGTTTTCGGCTCAAGGTCGCGTCGGCGTCCATGCCTACTCCAAACTTCATTTAGTCTTTTTTAACACTAACTTTCATTTAACAATAATTGACAAACAAACAATTTCACAAACAACACTAAACTAACTTTTATATATGAAAATACACTTTTTACAAATACATTTTTCTAATCACATTTTCACACATATAAAGCAAACTAAATTATAAATCAGCATCGAAATTAAGCCGCAACACTAAACGTTGACACAAAACTATAGACACAATCAAACTTCAAAATTCTCAAGCAAAGCAAACTAAATCAAATCCACACAAACGCATTAAATACATAAATATTTTAAACTAGTAGAGAGTACAACTTCTTTAATTATTCAACCTATTTTTCAGTGTTTTCTCCTCCTCTAATATCTCCCATAGACTAATAATGAACGTATAAATCATAGAAGGGTCAGTATGAGAATTGATCACTTAAATTTTCATCGAACCATCCTTTTTCCTAAAACATCTGAACCAATCCTTCTTCAATTATTCTAGTATGATCAAAATTCTCTTTCATCCTTCAATATATGTGATCGAAAAGGTATTTAAGATTTTCTATTACATTTTAAATACTCTAAAGTTCTCTTTCAATTTTCTTCATTTTCTTTTCTAAAGCGAGTGAACTTCCAACTATTTGTGACATTAATGGAGTTGAAGCATGTGATGAATGATCTAAGATAACATCTAATACTTCATTTCTATTCCCAATATAATAATCATGAATAGGAATCCTGGGCTCCCAAGGTAATAAAACTTTTTCCCATTTTTCATATGGAACTGAGATTAACTGAAAAGTAAGAAAATTGAGGAAGGAAGCTCAAGTCCATATATTGGATCATTCATAATAATACCCATAAAATACTTAAGAATGATAGATGCTTTATCAATGGGCTTTTCCATTTGAATGCAATAGTTTAAAATAGCACTTTCTTTGGTGACTCTATTAATCTTCATGGTAGGGAGTAAATGAAGAAATGCCACTATTTTGATATTGGATTAAGCAATAAAGCAGAGAAACTAACATATCCCTCATTTCACATTTCCCAAATATCACTTTCATCCATCAAAAAATTATAGACATTCTGTATTAAATCTCTCTTTGGGATAAAATTTGGATAATGACAAATTGGAACGTTTTCTATCATATACAACTCATTAATTCAAGCCGGAGTAAATGGTACAACCTTACCTTATATGAAGACAACTCCATGGGTAATTCCATGCAAGTTGGCATAGAATTCCTTCATGACTGGTACAACAACTGCAGTGGTAGTGTAGGAAAGAACTTCCTATCGTATTTGTACAATAATTTTATCAATCGGAGAGCTTAAATTAATTAATCCATGATTGACAAAGCCTCTCTCCTTAATAAGCCTCTTCTTTTTAATGACTGTGTCGTATAATCTCTGCGCATCAAAATTGATAAACTTTTTTCTATTGAAAATTTCATACCTGGAAGTATTTCTGGAATTAGAAGCCATGGTATTCAAAAATAGGAAGTTTCTGATCATCCAAGGCAATTTTTAGAACTTTAAAAACACGTCCCGATGGTTATTAAGGAGAGAAATCCCACCAAAATCTACCAAAAACATCAAAACTAAATGAAACTACACGGGACGTCGTCGACACTATAGATGGCGTTATTGGTGCCATGGTCTGTTTAGCGGGTTTCGTCAGCGCCCGAGGCCAAAATCACGTCTTTTCATTTTTTTGTTCAATTCAATTCAAAATTTTCCTCGAATACTAATATTTGTCTCAATTTATGATACATAAAATTTTGTAGGATTATTATCTCCTAATATATAAAACACTTATCAAACAAAATAGTAATATATATATATATATATATATATATATATATATATAT
>NEWO01000545.1:297306-315906 GCA_003013225.1 Phalaenopsis aphrodite | reverse complement strand
TTCATCATGGAGTAAAATATTAATGCAAACAGTTGAGTAAGTTTCTACAAGCAAAGGGTCCAGATGACAGTAGCAAGCAATTCTAATGGCCCAGTAAATAACTTTGAATTTTGCCTGCAAAGCATCAAGTGCCACAACAGGAGTAGTGAAATACATTATGGGAGTACCATGAGAGTTCCTGAAAACTCCCCCAATTCCAACACAACCTTTTGGGAAACTGCCATCAGTTTTGACCTTCAACCAACCAGTAGGAGGGGGGCTCCAAAAGATTAATTTGGAAGAGTGTGGAAGAAAATTAATTTTGTCTGAGGTCCAATTTTTTATAACATTGGGGAAATAGTGGAACTTGATCAATTTCTTAATATAAGAGATACATTTAAGTATCACAGAATATGACCATGGAAATTGCTTATCAAATTTGATATGATTTTTGCACATCCATATAAACCAGGCCACAAAACAAGTGATCACCAAAAGCTTGTTGTTATGCCAATCTTCCCAACAAGTAAAAAACTTAAGCCAACTTACATTATAAGTATCAATATTCAGAAGCTTGAGTAATCCTGGCCAAATTTCTTAAAAGAAATCACAAGAGAAAAATAAGTGGTCCAAGGTTTCTTCAGTAGCATAGCATAATGGGAGAATAGATGGCCCTCTCAACCCTTTCATCTTTAAAATGTCATCAGTAGGAAGTAAGGAGTGTCACAGTCCCCAACATAAGAAGGACATAGAAGGGGTTAGGAGTTTACCCCAAATGGCTTTTCCCCAAGGCATCTGATTCCAGTTAAAGAAGTGATGATAAATGTAGGTAGATAATTTCTGGGAATAAGCATGTTTAGTAATGATTCTGTATTTGGAACTAGATGAGAAGGGAATATCCTTAACCCATCGAACATGTTCATTAGATAGAACAGTGTTAAGCATTCTGCAGTTCCACTGATTAGCAGACCAATAATCTCTGACCTGACAATTATAGTTGGGGTTGGGGGTAAGGCACTCAAGCTTCTCTCCATTGCTAACCCAGTTATCTAACCAAAAATTAACTTGGCCATCTCCTAGCTCCCATAGGAAAAGTTCTTCAACTTGATTTCTGATGTTCAATAGTTTGGTCCACAATTTGGAATCCCTCAATTTTTGGGTTACCAATACACAATGCACAGTTCTACAATATTTCCCTTTTAGAAATCTTGCCCAAAGACTATCCTGGGCCCTAAATCTGATTCACAATTTGCAAAGGTTTATGAAGCCCAGGTGTTGAATGTCTTTAAAGCCAAGCCCACCAGCCTGCATAGGTTTGCATAACTTCTGGCAAGAGAGCTAGTGGAATTGTTTTCTTTGACCTGACCAGAGAAAATTTTTAAAAATCCTTTCAATAGCTACTTGTGCACCCTTTTGCATGGAGAACATTTGGAGGACATAAGAAGGCATTGCAGTCAAAATACTCCTCAAAATAGTGATCCTGCCACCATTGGACAAGAAGGAGTTAGTCCAAATTCTCTAGTTGTGCTTTAATTTGATCAATGAGTTCTTAGAATTGTGTTAGTCTAGTTCTGCTTTTGAGTAGTTTTACTCCAAGATATTTAATGGGGAGATTATCATGACAAAAAATCCAGTATAATCAGAAATTTAGTGCTTGATCTGAGAGGTGGAATTAATCTTAACAATGAATTGACATTTCTGTTTGTTAAAAGCCATACCTGAAGTATGTTGGAAGTGTAGAAGACAGTTATGTATTCTCCTGACAGAATTTTTGGAAGCATTAGAGAAGATAATAATATCATCAACATAAGCTAAATGGCTTATAAGGATATTAGATCTGTGGTGATAAGCCAAGTGAGGTGAGTTAGTAAACAGCATATTCAGTTGTCTGAAAAGATAGTCTAGAGCAAGAATGAAAATTATTGGAGACAAAGGGTCTCCCTGCTTAATGCCCCTGGTAGCATTAAAGAAGCCATGGCACTTGCCATTGATCAAAACTGAGTGAGCATTACATTTCAACCATCTGTGAATCAAATTGATAAAACTTTCATTAAAGCCTCTTGCAGAAAGAATGTCAAGAATAAATTTCCAAATGATGGTATCATATGCTTTGCTTATATCAAGCTTGAAAATGACATTTCCCCCTCTAATTTTTCTGTCAAGGTATAAAAGGAGTTCATGGGAAAGTAGAATATTATCAGTAATATTTATCCCTTTAATGAAAGCCACTTGGTTGTCACTGATGAGATTTTAGAGATGTGGTTGAATTCTGAAAACAATGATTTTAGTAATTATTTTGGAGAGTGCATTAGTTAGACAGATAGGCCTACAATCCCCCCAAGTTTTTCTGTTTTGGCTCTTTGGTATCAAAGTGATGGTAGAGGCACTGAAGTATCAAGGAGGATCCACACCAAGAAAGAAATTTTGAACAGCTTGCATAATGTCTTTACTGGTCCTGTCCCATGTGGCTTTATAAAATGTTGAGGTATATCCATCTGGCCCAGCAGTTTTAAGAACATCCATGGAGTCTAAGGCAACTTTTATCTCATATTCTAAAGGAATATTAGAGAGATTTAATCTTTGAACATAATGTTGACTGTTAGAAAATATATCTGCATCAATTGGGCTTCTGTCAGACTAATTACTGGTAAACAAATTTTTGAAGTATTGTATTGCAAAACAAGCAATATCATCAGCATTGGTCAGTTTCTGACCATTGGTATTAGTAATGTTGAGAATCATATTACACATCCTCCTGTAGTTGATACAGGCATGATAATATCTTGTATTTATGTCCCCATCAGTGAATTTAGAGGCAGCTGCTTTCTGTTTTAATAAACATTCCTGGTATCTGATTTGTGCAAGGAGTCTCTCATTAGCATTATGGACCTCAAAGTCAGAATTCATCCCGATTTGTAAGCCTTCCTCCAGTCTGTGAACTTCTTTTTGGATGGTAAAAAGTTGCTCTTTGACATTGCCAAATCTATCCCAATTCCATTTTTTCAGATAAGAGGCAAAATTCTTTTGCAGGAGCCACAATCTGATCTAGGGGTCTACGTCATTGTTATACTCCCAATTTTTATCAACTTCCTTACAAAACTCAGGATGTAATGCCCACATATTCTGAAATCTAAAAGGGGTATGAGAGGGTCTGACAATATTCTGTATGGAGCAAAGGATAGGTCTATGATCAGAACTAGCCATAGCAAGGTGTGTGACAGTAGAGTAGGGAAAAGTTTGAAACCACAAGGAGTTGCCAAGCAGTCTATCCATTCTTTCCCACAGTGTACCTCTTTTCCAAGTAAACTTAGGCCCCTAAAAGCCTAAATCAAATAATTCAGCACCACTGATGAAGTTGTTGAATTTGGTGATTGGAGATGGTAAGGGGGCTTTACCCCTCTCTTTTTTCAGTTGGTGAAGTGATGCAATTAATGTCACCACATAAAATCCAAAATGAGTCAATCTGTTGTCCCAATTGTATCAACTCATGCCACAATTCTTGTTGATGTCTGGGAAGACTGCTAGCATAAATAAATGAAGCATACCTCACCTGTACTCCAATAGAGAATTGAATATGAAGAAATTGTTAATGATTAACAAGGAAGGTGCACTGAATTTCAAGTATGACAAAAAGCCAGATTTTACAATTAGAATTAGCATAAAAAGTAAATTTGGAAAAAATTTTGGTAATAGTTTAGGGATATTTGGTGACCATAAGTTCAAGAATGGAAAAACACCAAATCTTATGGGTTCTGATGAGATGTTTCAATCTCATAAGAGAGGATGGGTGAGCCAATCTAATATTCCAACAAAAAATATTAATCAAGAGGATCAATGATATTCCAAAAGGGGAATACTAATCACTGATAGGTGGAAATTGAATAGAAGGTTGAGACCTTGATATAGTTCTTCCTCTATTATAAGTAGAGGTAGAGCCATTGCTAGTCTTAGCCTTCCCTTCATTCTTCAGAGAACTAGTTCCTTGTAATAGTTGTTGCACCTCAGAAGCCTGTTTTTTCTTCTTTCTGGTCTTCTGAACTTGCCAATCTTCTTCTAAAGTCTGTTGTAATTCATCAACAGTAGTGTCAACAATTTTAGTAATAGCCTCAATAGTCAGGGGACTGTTCAGCACAATTTTACCTTTTCCTCTAAGTGTGGGGGAGGGAGGGGTAATTATAGTGATTTCATTGGGTTCTGCCCTCACCACTCTTCCTGGAGTGACTTCCATGATATCTTGGGATTCTGATAGTTCCCCCAAAGGATCACCAGAGGGAATACTATCAGAAATTTTTGGAGCTATATAGCTAGCAGAGGTAGTACTGGTTTGTCTGACAACATCATTGTCAATTGATTGTACATTGGTAATGGAATTGTTGCTTGAACCCTGGTCAGCAACTTGACTGGCTACCCTTTGATTCACTAAGGCCTTTTTTTTTAGGGAGGTGGAGCCTATAACATCTCTCAATGGTATGACCAAACATTTTATAGTCTTGACAGTAGAAAGGGTTTGGTTCAGCAATTATATCGTGCCAAAAACCATCTGCTTCAGAACCAATCCATATCCTCTTTATCTCTGGTAGGGTTATGTCTCTCTCAACATGAATTCTAGCAAGTGCAGGTGTTGCCTTATTGAAGGTAGGAGTATCTACCTTGAGGGGAGTACCTAGTGCTCTCCCAATATTAAAAAGGGCATTTAGCTTAAAATAAGGTAATGTGAGACCAGGTATCTTGAACCAAACTGGGACCACAAGAGGCTGCTTTGTTGGGTCAAAGTCCCTAGTCCATTTATGTATTTTCATAGTAACTCCTGTTATTAAGACTGCCTGTTTAGCAAAAAGCCTAGCAAAATCTTCTTCCATAGGCACTTGGATAAGGAGATGTCTAACATCTATCAAACCAAGCTTCCATTATCCAATAAAATTCAGAGCATCAAAAAAGCTGCTAACAAGATCCATTTTTGGGTGACCCAATTGGAATTTTCCAACTAGAGTGAATCTAACTTCTTCATTCAGTGAAGCAATTTCAGTCAGAGAAGTAAACAACAATTTCTCCATCTTTAGTGCCAAGGGGGTGGATGCAAGGGCAAAACCCCTTACCAGCAGCTGCATTTTGAAATTCATGAGGGAAAATTAAGTTTGTAGGATCTTGGAGAGTATCATTGACTCTTCCAATAATACCAGCATATGTAGCTTTAGTCCAATGAGAATCAGTGTGGACATCAATAAGAGTGGCCATTTCAAAAGAAAAGACAGCCACAACACAAAAAACCAGATCTATCCAGTAGAGAAAAGGGAGGAAGAACATATTTCAGCAGGCCAACAGAAAACCCAGTAAAGTAGAAACTCCAGCTCAATAGAATAGTAACACTTCTAAAAAAACTTAAAGCCAGGGAAAAACCAAGGAGAGAAAACCATAAGAGGGACTCCAAAGCAAGTGAGAAGCACAGCACACCACCTTACCAGCACCCACAGACACCACCAGCAGTAGAAAGGCTTCATCTCCCCAGAAACCCTAGCAGAGCACACACTCCAGCTGCCTTATATATATATATATATATATATATATATCTATTTTTTGTAAAGGAGCTGGATCAACTCCAAAATTTATTAATAAAAAAAAAGTACATAACTTTGTGGATCCTTGACAAAGAGAGGATCCCACACCAAAACAACCACTTAACCAGTTGAAGCTCTTACAAAAAGGTGTGACAAACAATCTTCCTTCAAAAGAAAATCTAAAGAAGGACACACCTTTCTGTTAATAATCATCTGTTCAATATGAAGCCCTTGTCTTGCGAACAAATTTGCAGGTCCAATTGCCTCCCTAGGAATATTTGAAAATTTAATACTGAGGCCCAACCCCAAGATATAAATACTAGTAGTCCAACATACCAGATTCCAGGGATTGCTCAAAATACCATTCGAAACATTAGTTAGAGTTAGAGAATCAGATTCATCCCAAAGCCTCCCCATACCACAACTTCTGTCAAAGGATAGGGCCCAGAATATAGTCTGAGCTTCACCTTCCAAAGGATCATTAACCAAACAGGAGAATGAAAGAATAGCAGGCATCCACAAATATGATTTCTGAAACCACCCCCCTCCTCCCCCATACCAGCATGAGGGGCTAGGAAGCTTTCATCAATATTGACTTTAACCCATCCGGATGGGGGTGACTGCCAACAGATCAGTAGAGCTTGGGGGCCTTATGTACACAATGAATAAGAGGAATCAAAATATCAGGGAATTTTCTAAACTTGGAGAGCTTCTGAATATGTGCCAGGCAGTTATGAGAAATCCCATTAACCTCGAGCTTAGTATCATCAAATTTGATAATTTTCTAGCCATCCAGACAAACCAAGCAACAATACAAGGCACAACAAATACTTGGCAGTACAACCAATCTTTCCAACAATGAAAAAAATTCACCCAAGTCAACTATAAAGCAGAGATCTTAAACCTATTCAAAATGCACCTCCAAACCTGTTGCACCACTAAACAATTACAAAAACAACAAGCTATAGTGACTCTTCCTCCATCATTAACAAAACACACCAAGAAGGGCCCCTCAAACCTTTTATATTCATGATATCATCTATAGGCAAAAGTTTATGAAATAACCTTCAACATAAAAAGAAAAATGAGGGTGAAAGAAGTCTATTCCAAATCCTTGCACCTCAACTGACATCCTGTTATGAAAAACATTAATTCAAAATAGAAGAAACCACAATTTGGGAATGGTGGCTCTTTTTAACTACAATTCTAACTTTCTTGGAAGGATCAATTCAGATTTTCAATATACTATTAACCAAGGAAGGATCAACCATGGACTGTAGAGCCAGTTGGTTCCAGCCATCATCAATCCAATGATAAGCAACCTTCATAGATACATCAGCAACATCTGGAACATTGGGAGACAGTTTGCCTTCCAAGGTCCAATTATCAAACCAAAAACTAATATTACCTTCCCCCACTTCCCATATGAATAACTTTTCTGCCTCATCTCTGACGTTCAGCATATTTGTCCAGATTCTTGAATCCCCCATTTTCCTTTGCACAAGGGTAGTATGATGATCTTTACAGTATTTTCCCATCATGTATTTGGCCCATAAAGATGAATGTGTTCTCAACTTAATCCAAAGCTTACAAAAGTTGGTATACATACCCATACCCCCAGCTCTTGTTGCCTTGTAAACTTTTTGCCAATTGTTCTAATGAGCTTGCTTCCATTGACCAGCCCAATGAAATCTATTGAACATCCTTTCTAAGGTAACCTGGGTAGAGTTTTTCATTACAACCATCTGAGATAAGTATGAAGGTAGGGCAGCCAGAACACTTTTCAATAGTGTAACTCTTCCCCCATTTGAGAGAAAAGAGTTCACCCAACATTGCAACTTATCCTGAACCTTCTCCATAATGTAATTAAATTGGATTTAATTGGTCCTCCCTTTTATAAGGAAGGCACACAAATATTTTAGAGGGAGGGAATTCTTACAAAAGCTAGTGTTATCTGATACCAATTGCTTAATTGCAGTTTTAACACTTTGGCTGAACACATTCAAGCATTTCTAGGAGTTTAACTGCATTCTATAATAAGAATGAAACTTCTCTAAGCATTAAAGAATCAATTTAACTGCAAGCTTAGTGGCTTTAAGAAATGTAATTACATCATCAGCAAAAGCCAAGTGGTTAAAAATAATGTTAGATATATGCCTATACAAAGTATGAGGAGCCCTGCAAGCCAAATAATTAAGCAGCCTAGAAACATAATCAAAGGCTAGTACAAAAATTGTGGGAGATAGAGGATCACCTTGTTTAATACCTCTAGAATCACTAAAGAAACCATCAGAGCTGCCATTAATAAAAATAGAGTGATAGTTGTTGGAAAGCCATCTATTGATAAGAGAAATGACTGAAGGTGAGAAAACTCTAGTTGTGAGCCCTTCCTCAGTGAAACCCTCATTGCATAAGCTTTTTTAATATCCAATTTAAAGATCACATTACCCCCTCTGCACAATTTATCCAGATCTAGTACCAATTATTGAGCCAAAAATACATTATCTACTATACTTTTGCCCTTAACAAACGCAAATTGATTATCACTGATGAGCTGATGTAGGGGAGGTTAAAATCTAGAAGATAACACCTGACTAATGATTTTAGACATCACATTAGGGACGCTAATAGGTCTAAAATATTCCCATTTAAACTTATATTTTTCTTTAGGTATCAAGGTAATGGTAGAGCAAGTAAAATAAGTGGGAAGATCAGTACCCTTGAAGAAGCTTTGGATGGCCTCAATAACATCATACTTAACAATGTTCTAGGCCTTTTTATAGAAATTAGCAGTGAAGCCATCAGAGCCTACAACTTTAGAGCTATCAATAGAGACTAAAGCTTCTTAGATCTCCTTCTCTTCAAGCACAAAAGGCAAGGTCAATTCTCATTGTATATTCCATATCCCCGTTGAAAAGTTCTTTCTGAATAGGGTTTACGGTATTCTGTGGCGGAGTAAAGATTTCTTGAAAATTGCTCTCAACACTAGAAGCAATAGACTCAATAGTATTAAGTTAAATGCTAGTAGGATCCTAGATCCTATGGATTGTATTACACTTCCTCATATAATTAATACAAGCATGGTAATACATTGAATTTCTATCCCCCTCATAGAATTTAAGATTAGTAACTTTTAGGGCATAAAACTCCTCTGGCATGGTAATGGCATTCATCAACTTTTCATTAGAAACTAAGAGTTCTGATTAAACCTAAGGATTAGCTTCCAACTAATTTTCTATCAGAGCCACAGTTATTTCAGCTTCTTGAACCCTTACAATTATGTCACCAAAAACCTTCCAATTCCACTTGCAAAGGTGCTTTCTCATTTTCTTTTGAAGTAACCAAAGTTTGATTAAAGGATTCTAGTGGGAACAATCTTTCCCGACCTGAGACACTTGATAAAGAAAATCATTGTGTGAAGACCACATATTAAGGTACCTAAAATGAGATTTTTTTAGTGAGGGAAGCTAAATAGTAATGACAAAGGGTCTATGACCCGAGCAAGTCATAGGTTTGTGGTGAACAGAAGTATGAAGGAATTCCTTGAGCAAAACAACAATAACCAATATTATATCTAATATTTCCCAAAGATTACCTCTTCTCTAAGTATGCCTTGGGCCATTGAAGCCCAAATCAAATTATCCAGCTAACCGAATGTTATCATTAAAACTATTAAATAGATGCAGCTCAAGGTCCTACCCCCAAGTTATCTAGTAAAGGATGATAGGCCATTAAAACCCCTCTAAATAACCAGAATGAACTCACAGATCTACTAATATCTATGAGGTGACTCCACAGCTCTTGTCTATCCAAAGTAGAACTCCAGCATAGATGAAAGTTGCCTTTCCACAGCTACCACCCAGATTAAAATTTAGATGAAGAAATTGAGGATTATCCCCATAGAACATTGAATTTCCTTCCTACAGAGTATCCAAATTTTATTGTTAAGGTTAGAAAAAAATGGAAACCATGGAATTTTTTTAATATCTTTTGATGGTGTTTAGAAACCATAGGTTCCAAGATAGAAATAATCCAAAACTTGTAAATCCTATTAAGGAGAAAAAGTTTTTTAAGTGATCTAGGATGAGCTAATCCCCTAAAATTCCAGCTAAAAAATTTCATTATCAAAAGGAAGTGGATTTCCCCCTCGTACTAGTTCTAACTAGAGATTCCAAGTGTCCCTATTGAGGGGCACCCTCATCCCCTGACATAGCACCCTTCATTAGTTTATTTAATTTGTGGACTCCTATCTTCTTCTTTTTAAACTTTTGAATATGAAATTTATCCTCCATTACAACATCCATGTTTGAATTAAATTATCATCTAGAGGAATGGCCCCAATAAGCCCACCAATAGGTTCCCGAATCATCTATAACTTTGGCTACCCTGATAGATCCTGACTTGATCCATTCTCCCCTTAACCACCATACTGTCCAATTTCCAAAGCATGAACTCTTTGAGTTGGGACAAAGACAGAAGTCCCCACCCTAGGATCAATGGTGTGAGGAACGTTTATCCCCTCCCCTTTAGTAGCTATTGCGGTGGAAGCACCCGCCCCTAATTTATCCATCTTGCTATCTTGAAAAACATTTTCAGAAATCCTGACATCCTGTAACCCATTCTCGTTAGGAGTCACCAAGATCTCAGGATCATTGAGAACATGTTGGTGCTATTTTTGGTTGGAGTAGTTGCCCATAAGAAGCTGTCAGTCACCGGAATCGAAATCCCGTTGCCCGCTTCAGAAGGAAGTTTTAATTTACATATATATCTAGTTTTGAAAAATATGAAATCAAATTGACCCCATATTTTTCATAGTTTAAATGAAAGAGCACTGTACATCATGTATCTATCCCGAAGGATAAAAACAAAACATGAGGATAAGGCTCAATCAAATAAACTAAGAGATATATGACATCTATTTGGTCTCTGAAACCTTTGTATTTATCAACAAGTTCCCCTATTAAATATAAAAAATTAAATAGAGTTTATATTAAGTTGGGTTTGAACACGCTTCCTATAAGGGCAAGCCCCTATAGTTAATTACATCTTAAATGACCAAAGTCGCCTAAGAAGACTCTCGATAAAAGTCAAGAAATATTATCTTCAAGGAGTTTCAGAGGGTATGACTTTTCAAAGAGATCAGACGTAGAGGTGTGAAAGGGGATTATTTCAAATTTGGAACATTTTGTTGTAGATTCCAAAGGAGGAAGAACTAGGCGATGTCATAGCTCGAGAGGAGAACCTCGGTGACTTCCCAAGCTATCCTAATTTTTTGCTTCAATTTTGAGGAGAAATATTTAGGTGTTTCATCTTGCCAACTTTTATTAGTTAGGGCTTACATTCGTGTGAAACGATCATACAAATAGCCTAGAAGATATGAGAATTTAGGTCGTGACGGACGACAACCTCAGAATCCTAAGATAAGTTAGGGCTTATATTGTAACAAAGGCCTAAAGATAAGATGAGGATTTAAGTTGCATAAGCAAGCAACCTTAAAGTCCTATGACTTTATTTTCTTAATTCTAAAGAAGGAAGATTGGTTTAGTTGGGGAAGACATGTTTTGCTGTCGAAGATGGACGTGCTACCCACCGTGCTAGCTCCAAGCTCCTTGCTACGACGAGTTTGATTTTTCTAGAGTGTCAAGTTATGATGTCAAATCAGATGGCCCTATGGCTGAAGTTCTTTAAATTTTATGGGGGCATGCCAAAGTTGATTAGAGCGACACCGATTAAGATCCTACGGTTCCCTCGTTTCGGTATCACTATTTTCTATTAGATTCACTTAGTCCAAATGAATTTACTAAACTTAACTTAATGAGTTCCATAATTTCATTTGAACCATGGGAAGCCTCGTTAGCAACTGTAGGTTATCTCCTCTGTGAGATTCCTGATCATCCAATAGAGATGTCTTAATTTAGTTGAAGTTTTAGTTTTGTGTGATGTTTGTGATTAAATTTTGAGTTGTTTTATATTTTGAATGTTGTGGGGGTGAATTTTTTCTTGGTTGATTTTAGTTTTAGTTTTGGTTTTGATTTTGGTTTTGGTTTTGTGGCTATCCTGATAGTTTTAGTTTTCATGCAGGGTGGCGTCGTTGTTTAGCATGGAAGTTTGCAGGTATAAAAGTACATTACGAAAGTACAAGAAAGGCAACACTAAAAACTGTAAAAGCATACCTGGGAAGTCTTCTCGTTCCACCACCTGAAACTCAAAAGGCATGTTAAGGCAGTTTATATGAAACAGGGAAGTAAAATTTTGACGACCTACCTAACTCTAGGTCATATCTTGGTGGGTCCTTAGGAGTTTAATTAAGGATGATGTTGCCAAGAAAAATATATTAAGTTTAGTAGATCTCTAAGTTATTCAACAAATCTAGAGAAAGAAGCAGGTCCATGCTACTCTCTCGCTGCCTAGTGAAAAATCCCGAGTCAATCATCCCTAAAAGTAAGGTAATTATCTTTTGTAATTTAATTTTGAAGATTATGTGGGAGAAGACCCTTAAATAGACAAGTTAGTGTCATTGGAACACTTAGCAAAATTTTGGTTCTAATTGGGCTTGTAGTGTTTCAAAGATGTTTTAATTTTCAATGAATTTTATTTTTCTAATCCTTATTTAAATGGAACTTGATTTAGCTTAAGTCACTACTAAGCCCTTAAGACCTAGGTGAGTGTCTTAATTAGTTTTGAAAAGATTAAGCTTTAGGTTTTCATAATTCATGATTTGAATCTTAATTGAAAATCAAAATAGGGGTATTAAATTGATTAATTATTAACTTCAAAAGTCATACCTCTAAGTCCTGGGTTCATTTTATTTTAATAAACTTCCAAATTTTAATCATTTAGAAACTTATAAATTATCTTTTCAACTTAGAAAGTGAGGTTGGTTTCTACCAATTAACCCCTTGTATTTTAAACATCAAAATTAAAATCAGAGGTTACCCATTTCCCTCCTTGAATTAAGCCTAAATGTTAATTAAGGCTAAATTTCAAAAATTACACATTTGCCCCTAAGGCTCTAACACTTCCTTATTTGTCAAATTCAATTCAAAAGACTTTAAAGGTTTTATCCTACCTTATTCATTGGTCAAATAAGACATAAGAGGAGAAAATGTGATTTTTGAACATTTAATTTAATTTATATAATTATTTTTATGCAAAAATAGGATTTTTCAAAGAAAATTCCTAACTTGACCAATTTAAATCCTAATCTCTTGAAATTTTTACTGGAGGTAAATCTAAAACAGAGAAGCCTTTGGACCAAATTTTATGATTTTTTTAAAATTATTTGAATTTTAAGAATTATTTTAATTTATGGGGTATTTATTAAATATAAAATATTTTAAATAGAGAAAATTAAGTATTATATTTTAGAAAAATCCTCCTTAGGTAAAGAACTAAGAGGAGAAAATTTTATATTTTTCTGAGTTTTATTTGATTTATTGGAATTATTTTTAGTGAAAACCCATTTTTAGCCTTTAAAAATTATTTTTAAGCTTTGAAATTTAGTATCTTTATTTAGAAAATTATGAAAAATATTCTAATTATTAATAAGTGCTTAGAAATCAATTTAAAACATTTCCATGAATTTTATTATTTTTGTAATTTCTATGAATTTTTAATTATTTAAATATTTAAAATAAGTTAAAATTCAAGTTTTAGTTTTAAACTTCATTTTATTTTTAGAAAATAACACTGATCATAGAGAACTCATAAAACAAGTTTTTTATAAATCTTTTAGTTATATTTTGATTTTTAAAATCATTTAAATGCCAAAAATATTATTTGTCTTTAAAAATCAACTTAAGTTACCTATGAACTCAAAATGTTTTGGAATTTTTATGGTGAGTTCTCTGGATCCTAAATAATAGTGGAGATGAAAAATCAAGTCATTTTTTTTGTATTTTTTAAAATTAATTATCTTAGTGATTTAGGGTTTGTGAAGATTAGGTGTATTTGGAGTGACTTGGCTCATGAGAAATTTTTCTAAAGGCTCTCTGGTCATTGTAATCCTTCCAAAATTTTCTTGAATTTTTTTAAGAAGCATGCTAATTTTCATGATTATTTTAAGAAAATAATGCAAATAAACTTGAAAAATATGATTTTTTGTTTAGGGACCTCCTCTGACCTTAGAAAAATCATGGAATGTTCCCTAGGACAGAGGGAACAACATAATAAAATTTCAAGTCATTATAATATTACTACATGCATGGAGAATCAAAACATCCAAATCAATGTTTAATTAATTAAAAATAAAATATGCTTCACATGCACTTAAAATTATTTCCACATTTTTCTCCTATGTTCACTAAGCAAGGCGGTATTTTTATTTTTTTTTTGTGATTTTTCTACACCAAGATATGGATTTTTAAAGCTAGGGAAAATTTTCTAATTTTATAAATCCCTATTTATTTATTTAAACGTGTGGTGCCACATCAACCTACGACAGCTCCGAAGCTCCATGCAGCGCGTTCTTATTCGACACCGACATCCACCTCAGCACTGACTCGGCTTGTGATTTATGTTGCGAAGTGTTGTTCGGCTTGATCTCAACCGTTCATCTGATACACGCGAGATCGAACTGCTCCCCATCATCGTCCCTGATAGCCTAGCCCAGAAACTGTCCATCTTCTAGCCTTAAGATCTCTCTCATTTCTTATCCAAATTAGATGAATTTTTTTTAACATGCTCACCTGTACTAGAAGATCACATCCATAAGGTTATGATGCCATGAAATCAACTCAAACAAAATGGAGAGTTCAAATAGGCTCTGGAGGAAGAGAAGTTTTATACCTTTGCTCTAAGAAGTGAAGGTTCAATCAGAGAGTCTTTGCACGTTCGTCGTGATCCAAAGAGATTAGGGATTGATTCTCTGGCCTTAGTGTAAGGCCTAGGTATGATTTCGATCATGGTCAGATTTGAGTGTTGTTCTAGAGCTATGGTACTGGCTCTATGAGAGGGGAATTTGATGGGGCTTAAGCTTCTTTCACTATTGTGAAGGTGTGAGTGAAGTTAATTTGAGTTTGATGGATTGTGGAGGTGTATTGGGCTCTGTCCTGATCTTCGACAAGATTTTGAGCTCAAAATTGAACTCTGACTATGGAAATTGGCGAGGGAAAACAATTGGAATGCACTGAGGGATCTTAGGGAAGCTCTGTGATCAGTTTGGAGAGGTCTCTCTAAGAAATTTTAGCACCTCTTCCCATGGCCGTGGGAGGTGCTTTTTATAAAAATGGTAAAGGGGTGGATGTCATGGCCAATTACGGGGTGCATTGTGCGGCTTAGGTGGAGGGCAGAGGAGCTCTACAATTTAATTAGGCTGAGCTGGCCTCAAGGTTTGATTTGGGTGCAGTTCCATGGGGGTGGCTCTCAGTGTTGAGCTACTCTGGTGACTAGGCCTACCGGTCATGGCAGGGGGAGGTGGCTAGGTGCTCAGGGCATCCAGGGGAATCTGTCAAAGCAATTTAATGTGTTTAGGCTTTGTTTTGCAAAAAATATCCTAAGCTTTAGCAAATATGGCATGAAATCCCTTAATTTAGGGGAACTTTGGTACATGTCTTAGTTTAGGTGGTTTTAAGAGGTTTTGGCTGGTTATTAGGGTCCAACTAATGGTTGTGGAATCATTAGTTTGGAGACTTTGGGGTAGTTAGGCCATCTTTAAAGCATGGGTTCAATGTGGCTTCAAGTGATCAAAGCTTGGGTTTGGGCTAGGCTAGCCATGTCAATTAGCTTAATTTATTGATCAACATTGTGTAGATGATTGTTATGAAGATTTTTGGTGAAGGGTTGAAGTGTTTTTGAGTTCAATTGGTAGGTCAATTTGAGGGATTTTTGAAATTTGGCCAATTTGAGCATGTTGGGTTAGACATGGGTCTAGGTTGGGCTAGCCTTGGGCTAAGTCCAAATTGAATGGTCCACATGATCAAGGGAGATGTTGTGAATATTTTTCATGAAGGGATAGATTGGAAATTTTGGGGTTAAGGCCCTCAATTTAGGTGAGAGTTTTCAATTTGAGGTAAATTTTGGGTAAATTTGGGGCTTTTGGACTTAGGTTGAAATCAAATGAAATTGATGCCTCACCAAGGATAATTGTAGATCAAGTTTGATGTATGTGGATGTTATGAAGGTTTTTCAACAAAAATTTTGGCCAATTGAGAGGACTATGGGTTCAATTTGGTAGAACCAAGTCATGGGGCCAAAATTGGGTTTTTTGTTTAGCTCAAAATTGAGTTCAAATCATGGAACAATTGAGCTTGGATTTGGTTAGATTGGTCATATAAAGGGTGAATTTGAGTTTATATATGAAATTGAGGTGAATTGAGACCAATTGGATAGAAATTTGAGGTAATTTGGGGAAAATATGGGCCTTTAAAGGGCAAAGATGGTCAAATTGGCCAAATTGGGTCGTGTGATAGTTGAGAAAAATGAAATTGGGAATATTTGAGAGGTTTTAGAAATTTTTAGGAATTTTTGGAATTTTGGGGTAAAGAAGGGTATTTTTGTAATTTGGGGGAATTTAGGGGCAAAAGGCTAGTTTGGGTGTCTTGGTAGAGTTGGAGTGCCAACCACCATCAATAAGCCATGGACCAATGAAAACCCCATTTTGGGTCCTCTATGTAGTGGTCTTAGCCAAACCCTTGCCTAGGGCTAATGGGTTTTGGGGACCACCTACATGATTCTCCCAAAAGTATTAAGGGATCAAAGCCTAGAAGTTTAAGTTTAGGATAGTGAGTGATTGTGAGTGCAAGTATGTAATTTAATCCCTAGACTACACCTAGGGTCAACCCTAAGGTCTAACAGTCCTAAGGGTAACTCATCTTGAGTTCCCCCATAGTGACCCCACCTGTTAAGTGCTAGATGTTAGGACCAATATGTGGAACTTTAAGTTGAGTAAAGAGGAGTGTAGAATTTCTAATGGTGAAGATTCCTTGTCTAGTTTTCTAAGAATAGTCAATAAGAAAGTCCTATGGCTAGACCTTAGGCTACTAAAGAGGAAAAACTAAACCTCAACCAAAGGTGTGGTCAACAGAGCACTAACTAGCCCTTTCCTTGAGTTAAGGTGCAACCTAAAACATCTATCATCAGTACGTCCAAACATCTTTCAATGATGACAATAATAAGGTCTTTGTTCAGCTATAATTCTTTGCCAATAACCATTATGTTTATCTTCAAACCGAATCTCCTCCATTGTAAGAAGAGTGATATCTCATTCAATCAGGACTCTTGCCACTGAAGTTATAGAAAAATTAAATGTAGGTACATCTAATTTCAATGGTCAACCCAAAGCTTTTCCAATATTAAAGTGAACCTTGTGATTGAAGAAATGCAACTTTAAACCAAGGAGTTTAAACCAAATGGGTACTATGGGGAGTTCCTTACCAAGGTTAAAATCTTGTGACCACTTAAGAAGTTTCAAGAAACCCTATCAATTTGTAGAATATGTCTAAAGAATAACCTAGCATAGTCTTCTTCTCTAGATAAAATGATTAAAACACGTCTTTCATTCAAAAATCCCACTCTCGAACCCCATTCAATTTCAAGCTGCCAAAAAACTTTTTTGTGGTTTCCATTTTAGGATGCCCAAGTTGAAACTTACCAATCAGTGTAAACTTGCAGCCATCAGTGAGCACCTGGAAATCTTCCTTAGTGTAGAAAATGGCTAGCTTACCACCTTTTCTGGCAATATGCTTAAAAATTGGATCAGCACCCTCATGGAAGGATTGAGGAAAAACCAGCTCATCATAGGTCCTAATAATTTCAAAGCCTTGCCAACAATACCACCAAAAGTAGCTTTTTCCCACTAGATATTGGTATTCAAATCCAATGAATTAGAGTCAGCCATCAGGAAAAAATAGAGAAATAATCCAAAGTCAAAAAAAACACCCCACAGTAAGAAGCCAAAAACCAATGAAACAGTAAAATTCAAACTTCTATACACCCGGAAAGAGGGAAAAACCAAAACACCCCAGCAAGAAAATTTCTAAATACCACCAGCTCTTTAAAACAAATGAAAAAGGAATTAAGACATGCAGAAACTACACCACAACAATATTCACAATCAGTCATCTTGCAGAAACCCTAGCAGAGCACTAAGGAAACCAACCGCCATTTTTTGTGTGTATATATATATATATATCACTGGACATAGAGCGATCATCGGAGGAAGACGTCAAAATGGTGCAGCGTTTAACCTATCGGAAGCAGCATAGTTATGCGACAAAATCAAACCAGACTAGGGTTATGAAAACTCCAGGTGGTAGGCTTATTTACCAATACACTAAGAAAAGGGAGAGTGGGAAAAAATGCCCTGTCACCGATAAGAGGATTATAGGTATCCCCCACCTAAGACCTGCTAAGTACAAAAGATCTAGGTTGTTTAGATATAGGGGAACTGTCCACCATGCTTATGGAGGGGTTTTATCTGGAGGTGCCCTAAGGGAAAGGATTATTCGTGTGTCTCTTATTGAAGAACAGAAGATTTTTAAAAAGGTTTTGAAGATACATAAGGCCAAGGAAAAGCAAGCTGTGACGAGCTAATCAGTAGAAGTAAAATGAAGAGTTTTGTAATTAAAGTTAGATTTTAGCATTTATGGTTAGTGCTTGTCTGGTATTCTTGGTGAGATGACCATTTTCAGTATTAAAATTTGTTTCTGAGAGCAATTATGGACAGTTAATTACGAAAAATGTGTTGAAATATGGTGTATTTGATCTTTGTTACTCTACCCTTGTTTTGTTTTGAGTATCATAACTGGATTGATAAGTTTATGATTAGTTTATGATTTGGAAATATTTGAAAGATTTTTATTGTTATATATACTGTACCTTGCACCTTGCACCTTGCACTTGCACGTTTGCATATTTGAAAGATATTTGAAGGGTTACGCGAACAAATGGGGACTGGACGGACTTATCGCAGTGAAAAGGAGGCACCGCCGGCGTTCGCCGACAAGAAGTGCCGACGGCGTGCGAGGAGCGGCGAAATTGGCTCTAGGGTTCGCGAAAGGAGAGGGTCGCGATGGTTTTTGCGAAGGGGGGCTGTAGGGGAGGGGAGGTGTGTGTTAGTTTTTTTTTT
>NEWO01000545.1:252146-264164 GCA_003013225.1 Phalaenopsis aphrodite | reverse complement strand
GAGGTGTGAAAGGGGAATGGTTCAAATTTGGAACATTTATTATAGAATCCAAAGGAAGAAGAACTAGGGGATGTCACAGATCCGAAGGAGAACCTCGGTGGCTTCCCAATCTATCAAATTGTTTGGCTTCAATGTTGAGGAGAAATATTTAAGTATTTCATCCTACCAATTTTATTTTTTTAGGGCTTACATTTGTGTGAAATGATCACACAAATAGCCTGGAAAATATGAGGATTTAGGTTGTGACGAACAACAACATTAGAATCCTAAGATGAGTTAAGGCTTAGATTGTACAGTAGAGCTATACAAACGCCTAAAGATGAGTTGAGGATTTTTGTTGCACTAGACAGAAAACCTTGAAGTCCTATGGCTTGTTGTTTAATTCTAAGGAAGGAATGATTTAGCTGAGGAAGACGTGTTTTTCTGTTGAAGATGGACATGCTACCCACTATGTTAGCTCCAAGTTCCTCGTCATGACGAGTTTAAGTTTTCTAGTGTTTCATGTCATGATGTCAAGTCAGATGGCTATATGGTTATAGTTCTTTAAATATTATAGGGCATATTAAAGTTGATTAGAGCGACACCGGTTAGGATCCTACGGTTCCCTCATTCTGGTACCACTATTTTCTATCAAATTCATTTAGTCCAAATGAACTTACTAAACTCAACTTAATGAGTTCCATACTTTCATTTAGACCATGTGAAGCCTCGTTAGCAACCGTAGGTTACCTCCTTTGAGGGATTCCTTATCATCTGATAGAGACGTCTTAATTTAGTTGTAGTTGTTGTTTTGTGCGATGTTTTTTATTAAATTTTGAGTTAAATTATATTTTGAATATTGTGGCGGTGAATTTCTTCTTGGTTGATTTTAATTTTGGTTTTTGTTTGTGGCTATTCGAGGAGTTTTAATTTTTTATACAGGGTGACATCATTGTTTAACATGCAAGTTTTATAAGCATGAAAGTATAGTGCCAAAAGTAAAAGAGAAAATAGTACTGTTAATTGTAAAAGCATACCTGGCGAGTCTTCTCATTCCACCACCTGAAAGGTCAATACTCGCAAGATATATAGATAATATTGCAAGGAATTTAAATTGCATGAGTGGATGAAAGTATAGCTACCAAACTCCAAGTTATGATTTAGTTGAATCTCAAAAGATCCTGGTGGATAATTTTAGAACAAAATATGACAAGTCCAATTTATCCTTCAGAATATCTAATAGATTTCAAAATGTTCAAGGTGTGACCCTAGATCACTTTGAATATCTCTTGAAATATCCTGATTTCATTTTGATATTTTCATAATGTTCCAATAATAATCCAAGGTTCAGTGTGACTACCCCGTTACTTAGTGAAACTTGATAAATTATTTATCCTGAGGATAGGATACTCAATTAGTCAATTGATGTTTCATTTAAAAGTTATGTGAGTGGGTACCCTTAAGGCGTATTTGAGTTGTTTAAGATTGTGGTGTCTAAAGTTAAATTCATGCTTGTAGTGCTTGAAAGATGTTAATCACCAAGCATATCATTTTCAAAATCCAAACAATTGAATTTAGACGTTGAGCCTAGGTCACTACTAAACCCTTAACAATCATGATAGGTGAAATGGTGATTATCAAAATTTTGATTTAAGTGATATGTATTCTTGTCAAATGGTCAAACCTTCCTCAACTTTAGGCTTAAGAAAAGAAAATTATCATCTTTCTTACTTAAGCCCATTACTTAAGAATAGTTTGATTTTAATTGACTTCCCTGTCATGAAGATTAAGAGAATTATGCTTTTAGTTGATGTTATGCAAGGGTGTTGAATGAGTTTCTACCTTTTAACCACATTGTATTTCAATCATCCAAACATATTTATTAAGATCAAGATTACCCGTTTTTTCCTTTGATAATCCTAAATTTTGATTAAAGCAACAAAGTCTTAAAATTACCACTTTGCCCTTGGGGCACTGCACCTCATAACTCTTTAAACATAACTCAAATGATTCTAAGGGCTTAAAGTGTCATATCCATAATGTAATTAAAAAGTTAGAGGAGAACAGGTGGACCTCTCATGATTTAATTTAATTTGGATAATTATTTAAATTTAGAAGGTAGGATTTTCAAAAGTTAATTTATTTAATTATCCAAAATAAAATTTATATTTATGGAAAAATTATTAGAGGTTTCCAATGGTCAAAGAAACACTTAGACAAAATTTCATGATTTTTTTAATCAAATTTCTATTTTTACTATTTTATTTTAGATCAATTTTCATGATTTATTTAAATAGAAAATAGTATTTTACTTACAAAATTTATTTTTATATTTTTATTATACTCTTCTGAGTTCAGAAAATTCAAAGAATCAAATTTTATATTTTTATGATTTTTAATTTACTTATTGTAATTATTTTAGTGAGAAAATATGAAAAATTCATTTAAGGTGTTAAAATTTATTTTTAATTTAGAAAATTTTGGAAAAAATGACCTAATGACATTTAAGTGATCATGGGACATTCCCACTCATTTTTGAACCATTTTTGTATTTTTAAAAATCTTGATTATTTTAATTATTTTTAATTCAGAGTATATTTTAAAAATAAAATATTTTGACAAAAATGGTTTTTATTTTATAAAATGCCCCTAATCACAAGGAACTTAGAAAAATAATTTTCATAATTTTCTAAGCATTTTTAATTTAATATAATTAATTTTATACAAAAAGGCAAGGTTTCCTTAAGAAATTCATTTTAGTATCTAAACTAAGCCAAACAATTTTCAATTTTTTACAGTGGGTAAACATGATTTTTTTGAACAATGTGAAATTGATTTTGTTAATTTTTTATATGTATTTAATTTACATAAATTAATACAAGGTATTTACATTTAGCTAAGTATAAAAATTCACAAAATTATTCAAAGCATCACAATATTTTTCCTAGATTTCTCTAACCACAAGAAACCTACTAAAATTATTCTCATAATTTTTCAAGTGATATTTTAGTTTATATAAATAAAATTAGCCAAAATGGTTACCTTGGCTTAAAAATTAGGGTTATAAGCATAGAGGTGCTCTCTAACCTTGGAAAAATAGAAGACATGGCCTCTATCATGAGAAACAAACACTCAAAATTTCAAGCCATAGTGAAATGTTTTAAGCCATGGAGAATTAAAATACCACATAGGGTATTTAATTAAATAAAAATTAGGGAGTAAGAAAATATTTTTTATTTTTTATCCACATTATTCTCCTCTGTTCACTGAGCAATAAGGTATTTTTCTTTTATTTTTCTGATTTTTTTAGAGAAAGATATGGATTTTTGAAGTTTAGGCATTTAAAATAATCCAAAAAATACCTATTTGTCTACTTATCCACGCGGCGCAAACTCATCCTAGTCCGCTCCGAAGGTTCCACGCGTTGCTCTGTCATTTGATGATGTCAACCATGTAGCCTCTTCATGGACTGCACTTTATGCACCATGGATCTTTCCTGCTTGATCTTCTCCATCAGTTGAATACACACGCGATCGGACGGCTCTCAGTTATCGTCCCCAAGTGACCTAACTCGTGAGCCATTCACACTAAAACCTTAAGATCTTGGCCTAGACTCAACCAAATTGCATGGAGTTTGTTTCTAAACTTTCATCTACTCAAGACAAACACAATTATACTGTTTATATGGTATGAAATACATTAAATACGTATGGAGAGTCGAAACAAGCTTGGTTTAGGGTTGGAGTTCAATACCTTTGTCTGAGATGGGAGGCCTCAATCAGATGGTTGTGGTAGCTTTGATTGGACCCAATGAATCTCCGGATAAAGTCTCAAGTCTTGTTGAATTATTCAGGTGTTGATCAAAGTTTATGCTAGGGGCTATTTCAAGGGGGGCTTTTGTGAGGAATCAACTTCTCTCACTGTGGGGATGGTGTGTACAAGTAATTGAAGTTTGGTGAGTTGTGGAGCTGTGGAGAGTTCTGTCCTGGTTTTTGGGGCAAATTTCAGTGGAGAAATTGGCTCAAAGGGGGTAGCTATCAATGGATGAGAGCAAGGGCATTGCACTTGGGATGGTTTGGAGAAGCTCTGGTGAGATTTTGGCAGAGTTTACTTAAAGTTACCAGCATACCTTTTTTTGGCCATGGAGGTGAGGGTTAAATAAAAATGGCCTAGGGTGGCTATCATGGTCAATTGAGGGGTGCAAAATGGTGCTTAGGTTGAGGGTTTTGAAGACCTAAGATGGGTGAGTTTGGGTTTGAATTTTGGCTTGGGACTCTCAGTTTTAGTGTTTTCTGGCCACTAGGCCAGCCGACAATGCTAGGGGAGGTGGCCGGGAGGTCAGGTGAGCCAGTGGGAGGGTTAATTATACTTAACTCTCAATGGTAAGTGATGATGAAGAAGTTTTTTGGTTAAGGCCCTTAAATGGGCATAAATCCGTTAATGTAGGGATCCAATGGTCCATAACTCACCATGGCAGGTCCAAGGGGTTTTAGCCTGGTCAATAGAGTGTGCTTAGTGGCTGTGGTGTCATCAATTTGGTGGCTTAGGCATGGCTAAGTCAATTTTGTTGCATAGGTCAAAATGGCTAAAAGTTGGGTTTGGGCTTGGCTAGCCATGAATTTGAGCCCAATTGATTAATCTAAATTTTTTAGACAATTTTTATGAATATTTTTGGTGAAGAAATGAAATGATTTTGATTTCAATTGTAAGCTTGATTTGACGTATTTTGGGCTTTTGGTCAATTTGGGCATTTTGGACTATACTTGGGCTTAGGTTGAGTTAGGCTTGGAATTTGGCTCAATTTAATGATCCAAATGATCAAGGAAGATTTCATGAGGATTTTTCATGAAGGAATTGAGTGAAAATTTTGGGGTTGAGGCTTTCATTTTGGTGGATTTAGAGACATAGCCAATTTAGGGCAAATTGGTGGATTTTTGAACCTGGGTTGAAATTAAGTTAAATTGAGGCTTCACTAAGGCCAATTGAAGGTTTAATTTGATGTTTAGGATTGTTATGAAGAGTTTAGGGTTCAAATTGGGGCAAATTGATTAAGCTATGGAGTTCAATTTGGTGGGATTAAGTCATAGGGCCAAAATTGTGATTTTGATTTAGATCAAAATTGAGCTCAAAGCATGGGCCAATTAGGCTTGGATTTAATTTAGATTAGTCAAGAAAAAGATGAATTTGAGTTTAGAATTGAAATTGAGAGAAATTGAAACCAAATTGATGATCATTTAAGGTGAATTCGGGGAAGTTAGGTGTTTAAAGGCAATTTGGGGGTTTTGGTCAAAATGGTCAAATTGGCCAAATTGGGTTCAATTGGAGGGTCCAAATTGGTTTTGGAAATATTTGGAGTGATTGTGGAGGTTTTGGGAAAGTTTGGGTGCCAAGGGTATTTTTTGTAATTTTGAGGGTATTTTGGTAAATTTAGAATTTTTTGGTGGTTTTGGGTAATTTAGGAATTTTGAAATGATTTTAAATGATTTGTGAATAAATTTTGGTATTTTGAGTGAATTTGGGATTTTTGGCCAAATTTAAGTTTTCAAGGGCATTTAGGTAATTTGGGTAGATTTAGGGGCAATATGCCAAGTTGGGTATTTTTGGTAGAATTGGGAAGCCAACCACCATATGTGAACATGGACCAATGGAATCCCCATTTGGGTCCTCTATGTACTGGTCTTAGCTAAACCCTAGCCTAGGCCAGTGGGCTTAGGGGACCATCTACACGAGTCTCCCAAAAGATCAAGGGATCCAAGTAAACAATTTTGGGTTTAGGGATTGTGAGTGATTGTGATAGTGAGTGTAGTGAGTGAACATGCTCCAGAACAACACCCAAACTTAGTCCTAAAGTCAAGCAATCCTATGGGAACTCATCTTGAGCTCCCTTATATTGACCCCACCTACTAAGTGCTAGAGGTTATGACTAATATGTGGAACTTCAAGTTGAGCAAAGAGGAGTTTAAAATTTCTAATGGTGAGGGTTCCTTTCTAGTTTTCTAAGAATAGTCAATAGGAAAATCCTATAGCTAGACCTTAGGCAACTAAAGAAGGAAAACCAAACCTCGACCAAAAGTGAGGTCAACAATAACCAATTTTCAAAATTTTTAGAAATAATGAGGAAATTAACAATAAACATTCCATTTGTTGAAGTTTTGGAAAAAATGTCAAGCTATGTGAAGTTCATAAATAATATACTTAATAAGAAAAGGAAGTTTGTAGATAATAAAACGGTTGCACTCAGTGAAGTGTGTAGCGCTACAATTCAGAAAAAGCTTCATGAAAAACTCAAAGATCCTAAAATTTTTACAATTTCTTGTGTTATTGTTGAAAGATTTTTTAGAAAAGCTTTAAGTGATTTAGGAGCCATTATTAATCTTGTGTTGCTATCAATTTTCAGAAGGTTGGGCTTAGGAGATATTTCACCTACGATTGTAACTCTTCAGTTAGTTGATCTTTCGATTACCTATCCTAAAGGAGTTATAGAAGATGTTTTAGTAAAAGTTGATAAATTTATCGTTCATGTGAACTTTATTGTATTAAATATGGAGGAAGATAAAGAAATTCCTATCATTTTAGGAAGACCATTCCTGACCAGTGGAAGAGTTTTGATAGATATGCAGAAAGGTGAACTAACTATGAGAGTTAGTGATCAAGAGGCTAAAGTTAATATTACAAAATCAATGATATACCCTGCAAAACAGCAAGAGATTGAATGCTTCAACTATATTAATGAATATCTAAGCCATGAATATTTTAGAAAGACATTTGAAAGATAATTTGAAAAGGAATATACATAATATCAAGATGAGGATAAAATTCAAGATGAATCTACGAAAGTGAGTAAAGAAGATTTGGATTATGTTCATGAAAATTTTGAAATAATATATTCTACAGAAAGTAATAAGAAACTGATTTCATCTATTGAGAAACCTCCTGAACTATAACTGAAAACACTTCATATACATTTGAAGTATGCATTCTTAGGAGATTTATCTACATTATTTGTTATAGTATCCTCAAAATTAACTGATGAGCAAGAACAACTGTTGTTGCAAACTTTGAGAAGATATGAAAAAGCCTTTGGATGGACATTAGCTGATATTAAATGAATCAGTCCTTCAATTTGTACGCATAGAATTTTATTGGAAGATCAAATTGAACCAAGAGCTGATCCTTAAAGGAGATTAAATCCTATGATGAAAGAAGTTGTTAAGAAAGAAATTTTAAAATTATTAGATGCTGGAATAATATATCCTATTTCAGACAATGCTTGGGTAAGTCCAATTTACTATGCTTCAAAGAAAGAATGTGTGACTGTGGTGTCAAATGAAAATAATGAATTAATACCAACAAGACGAGTCACTGGATGGTGAATCTGCATAGACTATAGAAAATTAAATTCTATCACCAGGAATGATCAATTTTCTTTACCCTTTTTTGACCAGATGTTGGATAGGTTGGCTAGGCACAGATATTTTTGTTTTCTAGATGGATATACTGGTTAACATCAAATTTCTATAGCTCCATTGGATCAGGAGAAAACATCATTTACTATTCCTTATGAAACTTTTGCTTTTCAGTGAATGCTCTTTGGATTATGTAATGCGCTTACAATATTTCAAAGATGTATGATGTCAACTTTAAGTGATTTAATTGAAAAATGAATTGAATTCTTTATGAATGATTTTTTTGTGTTTGGAACTTCATTTGAAATATATCTAAATCATTTAGAGAATGTTCTTGAACGATGTGAAAAGACTAATTTCATATTGAATTGGGAAAAATGTTAATTTATGGTTTCAGGAGGAATCGTGCTTGAGCATAAAATTTTAAAAAATGACATGGAAGTAGATTCTGCAAAAATTCAGGTTATATCAAACTTACTTCCGCTTACTAATGTAAGAGAAGTTAGGAGCTTTTTAGGACATGCTAGATTTTACAGGCGATATATTAAAGATTTTACCAAAATTACTAAACATTTATGCCAATTTCTAGAAGAAGACATAAAATTTGATTTCGACCAAGATTGCCTTAAAGCATTTGAAACTTGAAAAGACAAATTGATCACTGCTCGTATAATTGTTTCACCTGATTGGGAGAAACCTTTTGAATTAATGTGTGATGCTAGTGATTATGCAATTGGAGCTGTATTAGGGCAAAGGTATGATAAGATTTTTAAAGTTATATATTATGCTAGTAAGACTCTTAATGATGCTTTAATTAACTATACCACCACTGAAAGAGAGTTGTTAGCCATTGTATATGCTTTTGATAAGTTTAAGTCATATCTGATTGGAGCTAAATGTGTTGTGCACACAGGTTCCTTTGTACTGCTAATATGTAAAGTACAAAAATAATCCAGATCATATTTTGCTTGTATTTCCTTACTTTACAACAAACTAAAAACTTGATCCTAAAGAAAAATAAGAGTTTAACTTTTAATAAATATATATTAGGCTAGTACGCAAGTATACGTATCGTTATCAAGTAATATAAGACTTTTTTATTAAGACTTGAATATCGAACCCACAGGGAATTTATACAATATGCACTTTTAGAAAACTTTCTAATTTTGAAAAAAAAATTACTTAAACTGAATATATTTTGCAGTAATAAAAATTCAAATATTTTTGGTATTTTTGATATTTTGACAAAACAGTAACAACTTAAATAGATAACTAGAGTTTTGTAGTGAAAAGCACTTGATACGAAAAATATCTTTCTTCTTATCATGAATCAGTAATAAGAATAGAAATTATGTTGTGGAAGTATGCAAATTGTGTTTTGCCAAATAGGAGCAATAATGTTCCTTACCCATACTAGAGTTGCTATAAAGAACATTGGCTAATTTAAAGTTTGAATAGTTCTGAAGACCGGCAAGGCAAGGAAGATACTAGCTCTCACTCTAGAGTTCCCTTGATTCCCTCCACCTAGGGGCTAACATCTCGTATCAGAACCTAAAACAATAAACCAAGTTGGGGGCTTTAACCTGTCACTTTAAAGTTCTCTAACTCTACACCCTTCAATGAATATTTCCCTATTTATTTGCACTCAATCATATGAACTACATTCTTATTCATACAACCTCATGTGATTTTTTCCAATTGTTGACTGAGACAATACCAACCCAGTTCTTACAAGTTCTCACAACAAATATTGACATCTGGATAGGCCAAATCAAGAAGTAAATGAAGTGCATGAATTTAAATCACCAAACTTCTTCCAACATTATAGATCAATACTCTCCAAAATTTACATCTAAAACTTAATCACTTATCATTTTAAGAAGAAAGATAAATAAAACTACTTAAAATCCATGGAGAAAATAAAACCACACTTTAGTTTAAAAGTAGAAATCATTGTTAAACCAACAACAAATCTCAATTAAAACTAAAAGTATTCTCAAAGCAAAAAGATAAAAACTTATCTCAAGTTCTCCACCAAACTCTTGAAGTTCCTTTGAATCTCTTCTCTTTACAATCACTCAAAATAAGCTAACAAAACTGATAAAATAAAAATAAAAGTGGTGCCAGAAAATCTCTCCGAACTAACTCCCAAAATTGATGAACTTTCAAAACTTTGTATTTTCAGGACCCTTTTCAAAGTCCTCTCTTCTTTATTTTATAGTTTTCCAAGAGGTGCCTTTTAAACTCTTCAAAATGTGTCCCAATTTGATGTATTTCTCAAAGAGATGCTTCCTTTTGTGATAATTTTCATCCATGGTGGTTATAACAACCTATTAAGCCAATGGGTGCTTAAAAAAAATCTTCAAAATTCGCAAAAACTGACTTTACTCATCTAGTAACTGCCATTGGCTATTAAGCGCGGGACCTCTGGCGCTTAAGCATGGCCTTCTCTATTTAATCGGTGCTTAAGCGTCGGATCTAATGCATAGGCGCCAAAACTCATTTGCACATTTTTCACCTTTTTGCTCTAAATATGATCTTTTTTCACACCTTTAAGCAATTTTCACTTTTAATTTATATCTTCAAGAAAACACAAAAATACCTTCCATTAATGTGCAAGGTCTCAAAAATAGATATAAAGATGTGTCTAAAAACACTATATATTTTAGGTGTATCACATATTGACCATTCGACTATTAAATAGTTAATGCAAATGAAGAATGCAAAACCAAGATTAATTAGATGTGTACTTCTCATTCAAAAGTTTGATTTTGTAATAGTCGATAGGAAAGGGATTGATAATCAAATTTTTGATCATTTATCTAGACTAGAACAAGAAGAAATACTTGACATGGAAAAATAAATTAATGAAAATTTTTCTGATGAACAACTTTATACTGTAAAAGGATTGGAAAAACCTTGGTATGCTAATACTATAAATTATATTGTGAGTGGTATTTTACCAAATGGATTAACAAAACAACAGTAAAAGAAATTCATTTATGTTGAAAAGACTTATTTTTGGGATGGCCCTATTTATATAAATAATGCAAAGACTTAGCAATGAGATAATGTGTGCCTTACAAAGAAATTCAAGAAATTATGCAGAAATGTCATGATTCTGAATTTGGAGGATATTTTGGGAATGATAGAACCGTTCATAAAATTTTGAAATCTGAATTTTATTGATCTACTCTATTTAAAGATGTAATATATAAAAACATGTGATCGATGTCAGAGAGTATGTAACATTTCAAAAAGAGATGAAATGTTTCTAAATTTTAACTTAGAAATTGAAATTTTATATGCATGGGGATTGGATTTTATGGAACCATTTATACCTTCATGTGGATATATATATATATATATATATATATATATATTGTGGAAGGAGCATTATTCGGCTCCATACATGTTGATCTTTAAAATCATTACAAAATATTCCACTGGAGAAGTCCCCTTACAAAATACAAGACGGAGACCAAGCCACAAAATTAATACATGAGTGCAATAAAACTTTATAAAGAGAAAAAAGGAGAAGAAGCTCCAATACACTAAAGTTCTTTGAGATGATTAGCCTTGAATCTGAGATAAGGAGTCTCCAACTTATCGCCATGAAGCAGGAGAGCAAGAGGGGTGGGAGGCCTTATTGCCACTGAGATGGAGTTAGCATAGATACCATGTTTGGCAAGCCAATTAGCAGGTTTGTTCCCTTCTCTGTATATAAAGGACATATAAACTTTGAACATCTTGTATAGGTTGCCAATTTTCTGTTTCCATTGTATGGTGCCAAGAGAACAGCTGCTCTGTGGTGAGGAAGGTAATCAGTTGAAAAGAGTCCACCTCAATCCACAAATTATGTCATGCAGCTTTCTGTGCAAAGGTAAGGGCCTAGTAAACAGCAATAAGCTCAGTTTCAAGAGCATCATGGGCCATAGTAGGAACATGGAAGAATAACAAACATTTGTTGGAGGAATCTCTGAAAACCCCTCCCACCCCTGCACCCCATTCAGAAAAGCTTCCATCACTGTTAATCTTTATGGCTTGAAGATAAGAAGGTTGCCAAATGACTTTCTCAATCTTGTTTTGTCTTTTGGTTACAGTGGTCTGAGGCAAGCTGATATTAGGGAAGTTTTTGGGATGGATCAGCTTGTTTAAATAGGAAACACAGTTTCTAGTAACCTTATTGTGTTGAATATTCATGTCTTCATGTTTTCTGTTGTTCTTGCACATCCACAAGAACCAGGCCACAATAAAAGGAATAGACTCACCTTTTATACATAGTTTATATTTTTTGTGAGATAAATCAGTCTTCTTAAAGATTGGGGATGGGCAATGCCCCTTATATTCCAACACAGCATGTTAATCATTGGAGGGATTGAAATGGAGGGAAGGCTGAGATCTTGATCTGGTCCTTCCTTTAGAAGGAGGAGGTCCTCTCATCTTCAGACCACCTGTGCTCCCATTATTTCCATCCTTTAGTTTCTGAACTTCTGATAGAACCTTTTTCTTCTTCTTAGATTTCTGTGTTTGACATTCCTCTTCCAATAGTAGTTTCATCTCAGCTATGTATATATATATATATATATATATATATATATATATATATATATATATATATATATATATATAT
>NEWO01000545.1:225797-240592 GCA_003013225.1 Phalaenopsis aphrodite | reverse complement strand
TTTGAGGTAAAGCGCTCTTTCATCTAAACTATGAAAATTATGGGGTCAGTTTGACTCCATATTTTTCAAAACTAAATTATTTTTAACGTCCTTCCGAAGCGGGCAACGGGATTTCAATTCCAATGACCGACAGCTTCTTACGGGCAAACCCCACACCAAAAATAGTGCCGACACTCCCCATAAAAATTTCAAAAACATTTGGAGCTCATTTGATAACTCAAATTGATTTTCTATGTTAAGTGTCATTTTTAACACTAAAATGATTTTTAATAATTAAAATATAACTCAAAAAATTATAAAAATTAGTTTTTGGAGTTCTCTGTGATCAGAGGAATTTTATAAAAATAAAATGGTAATTAAAATTAAAACTTTATTTTTAGCCTATTTTTAATATTTAAATAATTAAAAAATGATAAAAATCACTAAAAATAATAAAATTCATGGAAATGTTCTAAATTATTTCCTAAGCACTTAGAAATAGTTGGAATATTTTTCTTGATTTTATAAGTGAAGATATTGAATTTAGAAGCTTAAAATAATTTTTTTAAAGGCTAAAAATGGATATTCACTAAAATAATTCCAACAATTCAAAGAAAAATCAGAAAAATGTGAAATTTATTTCTTTGGTTTCCTTGACTTTAGAAATATTTAATAAAAATATAAAACTTAATTTTCCACATTTAAAGTATTTTATAGTTAACAAATGCTCCAAAACTTAAAATAATTCTTAAAATTGAAATATAACTCAATAAATCATGAAATTTGGTCCCAATAGTTCTCTGGTCTAAGTCTACCTCCAGAAAAATTTCAAGGGATTAGGCTTTGCCTTGGTCAAGTTATGGATTTTTCTTTGAAAAGTCCAATTTTTGCATAAAAATAAATATGTAAATTAAATTAAATTTTGAAAAATCACATTCTCTCCTCTTATGTCTTAGTTGACCCATGAGTAAGGTGGGATATAAATTCCAAAGTCATTTGAATTAAACTTGACAAATTATGAGGTGATAGAGCCTCAGTGGCAAATGTGTAATTTTAGAAATTTGGCCTTAATTAACATTTAGGCTTAAGTCAAAAGGGGAAATGGGTAACCTTTAATCCTAATCAACATATTTGGATTATTGAAACACAAGGGGATTAATTGGTAGAATCCAATTTCATTCTTTTTAATTAAAGGATAAATTTGTAATTTCCTTAAATTATTAAAATTTGGAAGTTTAGTCAACCAAATGATCCTAGACTTAGAGGCATGATTTTGGGTGTTAATAACTCACCAATTTAATACCCCTATTTAATGATTAAAATGACTTTTAAAAATTTTGATAATGAATCATCCTCACCTAAAAATTCAATCTCTTTTAAAATATAACTGAGACATATATCAAAAGTTTAAAAGGCTTAGTAGTGACCTAAGCTAAATCAAATTATATTAAATCAGGATTAGAAAAGTAAACATAAATAAAATTGAACACCTTTAAAACACTACAAGCCCAAGTTAAAAAGTTGGCTAAGTGTCTTGAAAGCAATAACGTGCCCCTTTAAGGGTCTTTACCCACATAATTCTCAAATTAAATTATAAGTGATAATTACCCTACTCTTAGGGATAATTGAAACATCAATGTTCACTGAGCATTAAAGGTATTTAGAGGAGGAGTTATTAAGCAACATAATAGTTTAAATGAGCCGAGACTTTTCACAGGCAGTGAGAGGGAAGCATGGACCTACTTCTTTCTCCAGAGTTGTTGGATACCTCAGAGGTCTACTAAACTTAATATTTTTTGCTTGAAAAAATCATCCTTAATCAAATTAATAGGGACCCACTAAGATATGACCTAGAGTTGGGTAGATCACAAAAACCTTACTTTTCCGCTTTATATAAAATGCTCTCACATGCATTTTGAGTTTCAGGTGGTGGAACGAGAAGACTCGACATGTATGTTTTTTATAGTTTACAGTGTTGTCTTTCTTGCACTTTCATACTGTACTTTTTGTGCTTACAAAACTTGCATACTAAACAACAATGTCACCTTGCATGAAAATCAAAACTGCTAGGATAGCCACAAAACCAAAACCAAAACCAAAAATAAAATCAACCAAGATAAAATTCACCGCCACAACAATTAAAATATAAGACAACTCAAAATTTAATCACAAACATCACAAAAAAACCACAACTACAACTAAATTAAGACGTCTCTATCGGATGATCGGGAATCCCTCAGAGGATGTAACCTAAGGTTGCTAACGAGGCTTCCCACAGCCTAAATGAAATTATGGAACTCATTAAGTTGTGTTTACTAAATTCATTTGGACTAAGTGAATCCAATAAAAAATAGTGATACTGGAACAAAGAAACGAAGGGATTCTAACCAGCGTCACTCTAATCAACTTTAACATCCCTCAAAACATTTAAAGAACTTCAACCATATGGTCGTCTGATTTAACATCATAACTTGATACCCTAGAAAACTTAAACTCACCACAACAAGGAGCTTGGAGCTAACATGGTGGGAAGCACAGCCATCTTCAACAGGAAAAATGTCTTCCCCAACTAAACCCACTTCCTTCCTTAGAATTAAACAACCAAATCCATAGGAATTCGAGAATGTTTGCTTATGCAACATAAATCCTCACCTTATCTTTAGGCCTTCGTACAACTCTACTGTACAATACAAGCTCTAAATTGTCTTAAGATTTTGAGGTTGTCGTTCGTCACGACCTAAATCCTCACATCTTCCAGGTTGTTTTTGTGATTGTTTCACACGAATTTAAGCCCTGACTAATAAAATCAACAGGATGAAACAGCTAAATATTTCTCCTTAAAATTGAAGCCAAATATCATGATAGACTGGGAAGTCACTGAGGTTCTCCTTTGGATCTATGACATCCTTTAGTTCATCCTCCTTTGGATTTTACAACAAATGTTCCAAATTTGAGTCAATCCCTTTTCACACCTCTTCGTTCAATCTCGTTGAAAAGTCCTATTCTTTTAAAATCCTTAAAGATAATATTTCTCGATTTTTATCGAGAGTTTTCATAGATAATTTCGGTCATTTAGGATGTAATTAACTATAGAGGCTTGCCCTTATATGAAGCTCGTCTGAACCCAGCTTAATATAAACCCTAATTAATTCTTCATATTAAATAGGGGAAATTGTCAGCAAATAAAATGGTTTTGCATACCAAAAGGACGTCAAACATTTATTAGTGTATTTGATCGAGCCTCATCCTCAAGTCTTGTGCTTATCCTTCGGGATAGATATAGGGTTTGAGGTATAGTGCTCTTTCATTTAAACTATAAAAAATAGTCAGATTGATTTCATATTTTTTTAATATATATATATATATATATATATATATATATATATATATATATATATATATATATATATATATATATCTGTGTGTGTGTGTGTGTGTGTGTGTGTGTGTGTGTGTGTGTGTAAATTAAAATGTTCTTTTGAAGTTGGCGACAGGATTTCAATTCTGGTGATCGATAGCTTCCAACGGGCAACTCCTTAACCAAAATAGTGCCAACAATTATATAATACAAGATTAAAATTATTTCTTGGAAAATTGAAGTCTAGGTGGAAATGGTCATTCAAAGTTGTTAAAGTCTATCTCTATGGACTTGTTAATATTATAGATTCTAAGACTCCAAGGATATTTAAAGTAAATGGGCGCATATTAAAACCATATTTTAAAGGTCAAAGACCAGTTTTTAAGGAAATCATAATGTTAGGTTGCCCAGAATAAAGGTTGGGACATCAGGCTGACGACATTAAACCAAGCGCTTTGTGAAAAGCAACCCATACTTATCATTGTTTATTTTACTTTTTGAGTTTTTGTTTGGAATATTTTACATATACCTATATTTGTATTTTCATAGAATCCGTGTATTAAAAAAAATTTAAAAACATCTTTATTTACCTAATTTAATGGAAGAATTGGGGATTTTTTATTGAAATCGAAAATGCAACTTCTTGGAACTCCCGCATGATGCGCCAAATTCTAGCGAGCTGGCCCATGATGCAGCGTAGTGACAAAAATGGCTTAAAATGTTTTAAAAGGCAGTTTTTGTGGGTTCTTCTCCTTATAACTCCCAAAATCTCATTCTAAAGTCCATTGTAAGGGGGAAAACGAGGGAAGAGTGATAGATTTAATTTAAATGGCATCTCACTCTAAAAATTCTGCTAGATTTGAGATTTTCAACTAAAGAAAGTTCATCATTTTCGATGTGGAGAAGTTATTTGATCATGTTCTAGTGAAGAAGAGGCTAATCAAAGAAAGGGGGTTTGTGAATCAATGATTCAATACACTGAATACTCGAGTTGAAGAGATTATTGCGTAGAGACGTTGGGAAGTGCTTTGTTATAGTAATATCGATGTAGTTGTTCCTTTGGTGAAAGAGTTTTACTCAAATCTAGATGGAATCAACCAAAAAATTGTCTATGTGTGAGGCGGGTTTGTGCAATTCATTCCTTCAAGAATAAACGAGATTTTTATGATTTAAAATGTGTATATTTACCATCACGTGAATTCTACCCTTATGGGAGTTAATATAAATGAACTCTATCGGTACCTTACGGAAGAAGATGCAAATTGTGAGGCTAGAGAAGATGGAAATGTATATTTTTGGTCATTGTTGTTAAATCCTATTTTGAATGTGATGCGCCCCCCTAGTGTGTGATATTTTTCTGCATAATTTATGTCAATTTAAATCCCCAGTAACAGTACCAAAAACTTGACCAGTTCCAAAATTACACAGTAATTTAGCTTTAAAAAATATGGCCAAAATCTTGACCCATTTTATATTAAGTATTTAATGTGCAAAATATAAATATTATATAAAATATTTCACACACTAGGAGTTCTACGCAAGTGCACGTATCCCTTCAAGTAATATAGGGTTTTCTTTAAAACCCCCAGTATCGATCCCATAGAGAAGAGCGGTAAGAAATCCCTTAGGCTACTACTATAAAGTCTTAGTTTTGGAAGATGGTAATTCTTATGATAATAGCTTAAATCACAATATTCAAACTATAAAAATTAAAGTAAGAAAGAAAAGTTAGAATAAGTTTAATGAATGCTATCAGAAATGTAACTAAAAGAACAAAGTTTACGAAACAAATTTCTAAACTTCAAAGTTAAAATTACTAAGACTAAACAAAGTTTTGTGACGAAGAGTTCAAATTTAAAAAAGCATCCTTCCCCTTTACAATGAGTATATGGTTAGTGAAGTAATTAAAATCATTTAAAATTATATATGTAATTATTTTGTGCCAAATAGGAGCAATTCTATTCTTTACATTCTTCCGACTGCACAAAGAATATTGACCTAGAGCATGGCTCTAATTCCGTGGTTATGGTGGGAGGATACTGGCTGCCACTCTAGAGCTCCCACCACTCCCTCACCTGAGGGCTAACAATCTCGCATCATTTTCCAATCAACTCGACCAAAATGAGGATTTTAATCTATCACCTTAAAATCTCCAATTCTGCATCCAACAAAGTATATTTACCCATTTATTTACACCCAACTCCATGGATGAAATACTCTCCCCTGAAATCAAATGTGATTCTCCCCATGTTGTAGAAATCATAGCCCTTTCATAACATATGTTTATCAACACATTTTAACTTTTCAATTGGCCAAATTGAAAGATAAATGAAGATGTCGATTCAAATCATCACAAATTATTGACATTTAAAATCGAATAAAACAAAATCAATTCTTCACAAAATCATATCTCAAAGTAGAGAGAAGTATAAAGAAGACTACTCATAATTCATGAGAATGATACGAAAAAACATAGATTTTATTAATAAAAACAAGTTCACAAAATAAAAGAAATAAAAGACGCAACTTATCTCACAATCCTTCTCAAACAAATCCGTAGAAGTTCTCTTCAAGCCTTTCTCTCCTTACAAGCACTCTCAGTTCTCTCCAAGAAATGTAATGAAGAAGAAATCTCTCACCTTCCCTCTCCTCTTGCAATCCTTGAAAAAAATCTCTAAGCCCTTGATTTTTTCTCTCTTGCCTTCTTCTTCCTCTTATTCTCACGCCACACACACACACAACCCCTCTTCAAGCCCTAGACTTCCCTCTCTTTTATAAAAGGCTACCTTCCTTCAAAAAGAATTTAAAATTCTCTCCAAATTTTTTTCCAAAAGACAACTCTTTTGAATTCAAAAGACATGTCCTTTGATCCAAGAGACATATCCCTTCATAAAATAACCTTCCAAAGTGTCTAGATGCATTGAATCATTTCAAGGGGTGTTTATAACAAATGTCCCTTTGAAAATTTGCATAAAATTCATCCCGAACTACCTTAATCCGCAAAAAGTCATCTCTGGCGCATCATGTGCTAGTTCTAACTCATCATGAGCCAGTTCTCTAGATTTTGGCACATTGCGCGTCGGTTTTGGCGCATCATGCGCCACTCTGTAGCAGCTCCACCATTTTGCTTCGTTTGGCTCCGTTTCAGCTCTTTTTCGCCCCGTTTCAATTACATTTCACTCCTAACAGATATTCCTACAAAATAAGCATGAAAACAACCTTTATTTAAATTGTAACTTCATTCAAAAATATTTGAGAAATATAAAGTAGATTAAGCATAGAAAGACATATCAAAATGTGCCAAGTCAGAAGTTTTTTCTTGCTCTTTTTTACTCAACATTACACCATTTTTGTTTCATTTTCTACAAAAGTTCATCTCTTGTACCTAAAACCAAAAAATATGCAAAATATCTTCCTTTAAAGTGTAATATCATTAAAAATCATTAAAATTGAGTATAAAATATATATGAAAAAGTTAGTAATTTTTAGGCGTATCAAAATCCCTCAAACTTAAACGTTATTTGTCCTCAAGTAACTTTTTTACCATTAAAAAATATGACTTATGATAGAGATTAACTTATAACTTTTATACTTTAGTTTAATAAATAAAATAGTAAAATTTAAGAAAAATCTTTAATAACTTAGATTCAAACTCTAAGTCTAAGAGTACTTAGTAATCAAATTTAAGATTTATGAATCTTTATTCATTTCAAGAAGAATTGTAATTTGTCATATCAAGGATACTTAGAACATTCATATGAAACATAACATCATGAAAACTTTACTGGTAATGCTCTAATACTTCAATACAAGTTTAGAAAATGTAATAAAGCATTTTCCTTAAGTTGATTCAAGTGAAGCCAATTTTTGATCAGGCATCTCATCAAGCTTCTCCTCACTCATTTTTCTTTTTTTTTCCTTCTTTTTTACTTTTCTTCTTCTTTTTTTTTCTTCTTTTTTTTTCTTTTAGGATCTTTTCAATCCTTTCTTTTGTTTTTCTTTTTCAAGTGAGGATTATTTTATCTAGATAGTCTTTAATAATTTTGAACTCCACTATCTTCTTCTTAAAGTTAAAACTTTTTACCTTTCTTCACTTTATAAATTCATATTTGTTTTATGATTTTTCATAAAGTTTCATTATTTTCTTCTTACATGAAACTCTAAGATTCTTAATACTTCAAAAATGCAATTTTCTTTGCTTTAAATAGAAAAACATAGTCTTATCCTTTTATATCAAATATCTTTTACTTTAGAATTGATCTTCATTATTAAAAGCTTTAACGTGATTTTACCATAATATTTACAAATATAAATATAATCATTTAAAGTTAAAATCTAATATCCAAGGTCATGTTAAATATATTTTTAAAATATAGTTAATTGAGGACAAATAAAATTTAGTTTACTTCTTTTTAAAAGAAATTTTTCTCCCCCCACCTCAAACTTGAATTTTTAAATATCTTACACTGAATTCCATAAAATGTAGCACGAAGAAAAAGTAAAAATTGAATCTACTAACTACTATAACATCCTATAACTTCATTTACATGCATAATCAGGATAGAATGACTACAGGAGAAAGTAAATCTAGCCTTAAACAATCTTGCAATAATATTAAACTAAAAGGAAGTATACTAACTTTAAAATTTATTTTTCTTCCTACCCCCAAAATTTATTTTTTACATGTATAAGATTCAATATAGAAAATATAAGTAAGAAGAAAAACAGTTCAGAAATTATATCTATCACAAACATCTACAAGTATTCATCAGGACTAAAGAAAGTATGTCTAAACTAAAACATGCTCGATAAAATGGAAAGAAGATTCTAACAAGTAGTACAGGTATCGACATAGGAATATATATATTTATGTGTTCTCCAAATCTTTATATTATTCTAACACAAACAGAAACACAAACACACATGATAAATGAGGTTAATTCTTCCCCTATCTCATTGTATCTCACTAACTTACAATTTTTAACGAAATCACTACACAAATATAATGGGTACTTATAAATGATTTTATAGGTTCTAATCCCAAAGATAAGATTATACCTGAAATATTGGTTCTCGAGCACCAACCCCAGGCATCACCAAATCTCAATAATTAAGCACCTCTAGTGGTTATAAGGATTGTGTAAATTTATCCACATGTTACTCATCAAATAGGTTAGCTACTCCTACCAAATGAAAACAAATCAAGAGAAAAGAAGTAACAAAATTGAGATGGAATTGTCGCAGTAAAATTAATAATGTCTCTTGTAAAACTCAAGTCTGGGAGAGACCCGAGTTGTAGTGGACTCGTCAATCCAACTACTACAAGAGAATATATAAGTCTAGCCATAATAAGAAGTTAAGGAATAACCTCCCTCATGATACACAAAAGTTTAATCAAACCACTGACAATACAAACATCCACCAACCATTAATCAAAATAATTAATCCACACTAAATCAAACACAAATACAACACTAACAATCATAACTCTAAACACACTAAACACTCTCAAGTTTCATAGTAATATCATCCTTAAAATTTTATATGAAATGGATCTTTATAAGATATTTCATGATCTCCTAAATTTTGGATTGGATTCTCTCTAGATAATTCAAATTCTGGATCAAATTTTTCTAGGTTGCTCTTTTGTTCATGGTTGTCTTTCAATTCTTCCCTTTGGTACTCAGTAAATGGTAGAGGTGATCTTTCTATATTTATCTTAGTTGAGAAAAAAGGTTTTTCTAATTCCTTAGCATTTTTTTTCCTTTGGTCTTTCAGTCTCCTTATCCTCATTTCTCAACTTAAAGTTCTTTTGAAACATATCTTTGAATTCTCTTCTAAATAATAGTTTGATAATTTTAAATTTCTCATCATTCATCTCCTTAAGGTTTATCTCAGAGTCACTAGGTAAAATCTCTGGGGGTAACTGTTAATTGCATTAATAATCTGTCCCAGTTGGTTTTCTATATTCCTTAGTGCGACCTCTTGATTTTCCAACTCACTTTTCATTTTAATCATAACCTCTTCTAACATTAATTCCTTCTCCTCATCCTGTGGGTTGGAGTTAAATTAGAGAAGATTATTAATTGAGTTAATAACCTGCCCGAATTGGCTTTCCATATTTCTTATTATGGTCCCTTGATTCTCCAGCTCACTCTCCATTTGAATAACAACCTCTTCTAATAAATCCTTCTCATCATTCTGGGGGTTAAAGTCAAAATTTTGAGGAAAAGAAGGTTCATTATTAGAATATCCATGATTATTCCAACTACTTGTCCGATTAAATTGATTATCTTCCTAAAATTGGTCTTCTCCTCCAAAATTATTATTCCTGTTAAAATTCAAATAATTTTCCCAACCTGGAATGTAATAATCAGAAAAATAATTATTTATCTTATGGCTAGTTTCAATCAATTGTCCAAATGAATTTTCCTCAATAATTGGGGCTCCTTGATGATATTTTTCTATGTATTGATCCAACTTCCTCTCAATATCTACAACCTGAGAAATTAAAATTGTAAGCTTATCTTCTTGAAAATTTGCCACTCTCTTTGGGTTTACTCTTTCAAAGCTACTAGCATTACAATCCAAATATGAATATTCATTATATCATTGATCTGCCATTTCTACATCAAATTCATGAAATCTTTTCAAATCTCTCCCAAAAGTCCTCTTTAAATCTAACTTGTAAAATTCAAGGTCTGCAGCTCATGAACTACACATACAAATCTAAAGACTTAACAATGGGACAGCTATAAAAAATAGTTTAGTATTTTAGATTTTCTTTAAAATAAACACATAACAATTAAACACAATATCTAATAATTCCACAAATTTCAAATCTAAGTCTTACAGGTTTAACTAAAACTCTCCTAAACTTCTTACAGAAGCTTCCCCAGCAACGGCACCAAAAACTTAATGTACCTCTAGTGTGTGCTATTTTTCTGCAAGTTTTATGTCAATTTAAATCCCCATGAAAAGTGTCAAAAACTTGACTCATTCAAAAAATTACTCAGTAAGTTCTTTTAAAATAAGGCCAAAATCTTGACCTAATTTATATTAAGTATTTAATGTGCAAAATAGAAATATTATATAAAATATATAAAATAGTTCACACACTTGGAGTTCTACATAAGTGCATTTATCGCTTCAAGTAATATAGAACTTTCTTTAAAAACCCCCCAGCATAGATCCCACAGAGAAACACAGTAAGAAATCTCTTAGGTTAATTCTAGTCTACTACTATAAAGTCTTAGTTTTAGAAGATGTAAATTCTTATGATAATAACTTAAATCTCATTATTCAAACTATAAAAAATAAAGTAAGAAAGAAAAGTTAAAATAGGTTTCATGATTGCTAACAGAAATGTAAATAAAAGAACTAATTTCTCTAAACTAATTTCTAAACTTTAATGTTAAATTTACAAAGACTAAACAAACTTTTGTGACAAAGAGTTCAAATTTAAGAAAGCATCCTTCCACTTTACAATGAGTATATGGTTAGTAAAGTAATTAAAATCATTTAAAATTATATTTAAAATTTTTTTGTACCAAATAGGAGAATTTCTATTATTTACCCTCTTCCAAGTGCATAAACAACATTTATTAATGCAGTGTTTGGTCCCTAATTCCATGGTTAGGCTAGGAGGATACTGGCGGCCACTCTAGAGCTCCCACTACTTCCTCACCTTAGGGATAACAATCTCACATTAGTTTCCAATCAACTGGGACAAATTAGGGATTTTAATTTGTCACCTTAAATCTCTCATTCTGCATCCAACAAAGTATATTTCCTTATTTATTTGCACCTGATCGCGACTTTATATATGCTTAAAAATATAAGTATTTAATACTGCTGCTAAAAGATTTAATTCCTCAGCAACTGTACCAAAACTTAATAACAGTTATAGATTCGATAAATATAGACGTAATAAATATTCAATAATTTTAAAGTCACACTTATCAATGCAAGTAAAGGTATCGCTCAAGTAATATAGGGCTCTAATGGAGTCCTAGATATCGATCCCATAGAGAGTAAGATTAGAACTACGAACTATGATTTTAGAAAAGCAATACTTTAATCACAGCAACGAAGTTCAATTTGCTTATTTGTCACTAATAGGCAATTGAAATAAATATATAATTTTAATAACTATTAATAACTAATTGTACTAATGAAAGTTTGAATGTGATATTCAATATATAAGAAAGCATCCTTCTCCTTATCAAGAAATTATAGTGAATGGATAAAGTGAATTAGTTCAAATTATATTGTGTCAAATAGGAGCATACATATTCTTTACCCTTTAGTCCAGGCATAAAGAACATTGACTAATCCTATGCTTGTTTACTGAATCTGCGGCTAGGCTGGGAGGATACCGGCTCTCACTCAGAGCTCCCACATTTCCCTCGCCTGAGGGCTAACATCTACACTTCAGCACCCAAATGATAGGACTGAATAGGGGATTTTAGTATGTCACTCTAAAATCTCCAACTCTACGCCCGATAATTTTATTTCTCTGTTTATTTGCACCCAATTTCCAAGGGCTTTGACCTCCCTGAATCATGGATGTAATCTTCACTTTAGTTGTAAAACTCAACATACTTTAACAAATCAATTGAACAAATTGAAAGTAAATTAAGATCGAAGTGAAAAGATCATCACAATATCTTAAACATTTTCATGGCTTCACCAATTCAAATCACCATTTCACAAATCTCAAGACAAGGAGGAAGACAGAGAAAAGTACTCAGATCCCATGGGAAAAACACAACAAAACTCAGAATTCATATATAAAATCAAAGTCATACAAACTACAACAAAAAATAAACTTATCTCTAATATCTCCCCATGAAAACTCCTAGAAGTTCTTCTGAATCTCTTCCTTTATTTATAGCACACAGAATTCCTCTTCGAAGCAGCAAGGAGGAAGAAATCTCTCACGTTCCCTCCACTCTTACATTCTCTCAAAGAATTCCTTACAATTTAGACTCTCTACACTTGTTTCACACTTCAATTTTTGAGTCTTCCCACCCTTATTTTTGGCCAAAGTCTTCTTTTTAAAGATGTGAATGAGACTTCCCATGAGTTGCCTAAGCATCCCTTCAAAATTTGTCCTCATCCAAAGCCTAGTTGGTGATAACCGCCAGGCTTGCCGTCGACGGCCTCAAGGGCGCCGTCAGTTGACCTTCTTAATGAATTAATTATGGATTCTTGAAAAAATCTCATTGTCGGTGGGGTCGATGGCGTCATCGGCGCTCTAGTTCAATTCTTCACATTTTGGTCCTTTTTGTTCCAAATTCGCTCATTTTTGCGTCTTTTTGCTCCAATGAACCTATTTCATCATTCCTGCAACAAAACATCAAAAATACCTCTCTTTCAAGTGTAATATCATCAAAAACTGTATAAAGTAGGTATGAAAATCTCAACATATTTTCCTTTGGTCAGCACCTAAGTCCATGAATGAGATACTCTCCCATGAAATCAAATGTGATTCTCCCCATGCTGTAGAAATCATAGCCCTTTAGTAACATATGTTTCTCAGCACATTTTAATATTTCAATTGGCCAAATCAGAAATTAAATAAAGATCTGAGTTCAAATCATCACAAATTATTGACATTTAAAACCATATAAAATAAAATAAATTCTTCGCAAAACCTTATCTCAAAGTAAAGAGAAGGACAAAGAATATTACTCATAATTCATGAGAAGGATAAGACAAACACAAATTTCATTAAGAAAAATAAGTTTACAAAATAAAAGAAATAAAAGACACAACTTATCTCACAATCTTTTTCAAGAAAATCCCTAAAAGTTCTCTTCAAGCCTTTTTGTCCTTACAAGTACTCTCAATTCTCTCCTCGAAATGCAATTAAGGAGAAATCTCTCACATTCCATCTCCTCTTACAATCCTTGAATAAAATCTTAAAGCCCTTAAATTTTTCTCACTTGCCTTCTTCTTCCTCTTACTCCCACGCCACACATTCAGTCGCACATACATGCCCCCCCCCTCTTCATGCCCTAGACTTCCCTCTCTTTTATAAAAGGCTGCCTCCCTTAAAAAAGAATTCAAAATTCTCTCCAAAATTTTATCCAAAAGTCAACACTTTTGATTTTAAAAGACATGTCCATTAATTCAAGAGACATATCCCTTCATAAAATCACCTTCTAAAGTCTTTAGATGCATTAAATCACTCTAAGGGGTGTTTAAAACAAGTGTCCCTTTGAAAATTCACGCAAAAATTTGTCCTGAACTACCTTAATCCACAAAAAGTCATCTCCGGTGCATCAAGCGTCTGTTCTCTAGATTTTGGTGCATCATGCGTCACTCTGCAGCAGCTATACTAATTTGTTTCGTTTGGCTCTGTTTCACCTTATTTCAGTTGTGTTTTGCTCCTAACGCATATTCTTAGAAAATAAGCATGAAAACAACCATTCTTTAAAGTGTAATTTCATTCAAAAACATTTTAGAAATGTAAAGTATATAAAGCATGGAAAGACATCGAAAAGTGCTAAGTCAAAAATTTTTTAATTTCTCGTTTTTACTCCAAATTACACCATTTTTGCTTCATTTTATCCAAAAGTTTCTTTCTAGTACCTGAAAACAAAAATATGCAAAATAGCTTCCTTTAAAGTTTAATATCATAAAAAATCATTAAAATTGAGTATAAAATATATATGAAAAAGTAGGCAACTTTTAGGCGTATCATAAGACATAACACTTCTTTATTGCATCCAAATTACTACCTACTATGAATATCAGTAAGGTAATAAGGAGAGTGATATTTTAAATCTTTGTATTCAAATAGGAAAACCTATTGATATTGGAGCAATCATTGTGAAATCAGTTTTGGGTTTGAATATGAATGGGTCTGCAACTGGACTTGGACATCTATCCACAATTTTCCTACTTGCAGTCAATTCAAAGTACCTTACAAGATTTGGGAAAAGTGCTTCTTCTTTGGAATTCAATAGATCCAAAAGTCTATTGCAACTGTATTGGAATGGGAGATGAAAATGATATAAATATACGATGGATTAGGAATCCCAAAATTCATCACCTATTCAGCCTTACTTCAGTTCTAATGCACTTTTAAAAAGGGTAAAGAAGATAGGAAAAGAGGTACAAAATCTTATGCATGCAATTGGGAATATTTTTAAAATCTTTGATCACTTGGATTGGAGACTTGAAGAACATTTTGAGCATACTTGTTGTATTAAAGATGGCTTCGTATGAATATTCAAGAAACATGCTTGGATTAAGGAGGATTCGACTTATGAGTTTCCTTATTAACCCTTCTACAACTTGTATAAGCATTCCAAATCCATGGGAGATATCCAAGAGGACAAGAGTGAAGAAAATGTTTGAACTTTGCATGGAACTTTTTCTTTAGTACTGCTTGTTTTAGTTGTTTGTTGTGTGGGATTGCATTTACTTTTATTGTTGAAGTTTATCA
>NEWO01000545.1:165328-207679 GCA_003013225.1 Phalaenopsis aphrodite | reverse complement strand
AATATAATCAATATATACAATGGATAAATCATGCTAAAGGTGTACTGCAATTGAATTAAGCGATACTGATATTTCACTTTTAATTTTGTGTGTCTATATATATATATATATATATATATATATATATATATATATATATATATATATGTGTGTGTGTGTGTGTGTGTGTGTGTATGTGACTATGGGCCCGTTTGGGATAGCTTAAAACTGCGGGCGGCGTTTTCAATGAAAACGCCGCCCTAGTGTTTGGATTGCACGTTTCATGTGCGTATCTAAAAACTGCGTTTTAATTTTGTGAAGCACGGCATTTTCGATCGCTTATTTCCTTAGGCGCCTTCTCCCTCGCTCGCAAGAGACAACTGCCATCCTCTGCATCGCTCAAGTCCTGCGATCGCATCATCCCTTCCTCGCTGCTGTATCATGGCCTGACGCTTCTTCCTTCGCCCCCTCATCTTTTCTCCGCCGGCCTCATCATCGATGCCTCCCAACACTCCCTCTTCATCAACCTCTGCACCCTCAATGGCCAATCTCGATAGTATCTCCACGATCATCTCCGCCGGAATCATTCCCCTTCTCTCACCTCCCTACACCACTGGAGATCAGCTGCAATAGCATCGTTCGGGGACGAGCTGCTGGCCGCCTCTACGTTGATGTTAGGCGTTAGCTGCTGAAGAAATATTCGATTTCTTCCTCACTAGAAGTTTTCTTTCCTTCTCACCTACAAACTCATTGCCGCTGTTCTTTACCCACAGCTTTTCTTTCCATAGCTGTGAACGTTAATGAGAAAGGCTTTGAAAGATAAAAGGGTATGATTGCTTGAATTGATCCTCTATATATCTGTTTTCTTTCATCTCTGTTTGACCTCTTATGGGTTTTATCTTCATATTCCTGAGTTTGTATGTACCATGGTTTGGTTTTAGGATATTTACTTTCGGAAGGTAAAGGAGGAGGTTTGGGGAGTGCGCATTGCATTCAAGCTCCTCCAGATTGATAATGAGTTCAGTATCTTTGAAGGTTATTGTTTTTATCAAGTTTAATGTTAGTTTTAGATAAGTATTTTAATGTATGTAAAATTTGCTTGATGCTGGTGACAACTTGTGATCCAATGACTGATGACAACGCTTGTTCAGGACAAATTTGTTTTGGTTTTCATGTTTTTTTTATGTTACATGAATATGTGCTATGTGAAATGAAAAAGTTCACCGATAGCTGGTTTGAGTGTAGAATAAATGAGAATTTTGAGTTAAAATTGTGACAAAGTTTGAAATGACGGTGTCAGAAAGTATTGTATTATAGAAATAATTGGATATTAAATATAAAGTAGAATGAGTAGAATTAAGTGATTTGGGCATTTAAAAAGGCTAGAACAAACAAAAATGATGGATGTATGATATAAGCGTGAAAAAATGAGAAAGAAAATTGATAGTCCAATGCTAGCATAGCTTGAAAATAAAAAAAGTATCATGTTGATTTTTGTCGTTGGACAGTTGAATTAGGGATGGTAGGCTTGATTTCAACAAATTTGGCTCGTCTTGGATTGTAAACTTGCTCGGCAGTGGCTTATGGATCGTAAACTTGCTTGGTTTGGCTTGATTTCAACAAAGTTTTGATTACTATACGAGTATGTTGTCCCTGTTGGCCTTTCAATTCAAATTAACAGTTCCTAACCTTTGTGTGCTATCTGATATGTTGTTTAAGCACCCATTGTATCCTTACTGTAAATGGATTGGGTGGCATTACATATTCAAGTTTTGATACAAATGTCTTTCCTGTGTCTACTTCGGTGGGTGTTTTGCTTCGTTTGATATTGCATGTAAGTGATATTTGGGCCTCCATTGCAATGTGTAAGCAGAAGAAAAAATCTATTTGAAGTGATCGGAAATATTTTAGTGATATAAATGTAACTTAACTCTTTTGTATTTTCATGTCTTAACATTTGAACTTTACAAACTTGTCGCATTCTATATAAATCAATGTTATGTTGGAATTTTTGAGTGGTCAGTATGTGTCGAATAAGGGTCCGTTTGGGGCAGCTTATAAGCGCGGGTGGCGTTTTCAAAACGCCGCCGTACCGTTTGGTTCGCGCGTTTCGCCAGGTTATCTGAAACTGCGCTTGGGTTTTTACACTAAACGCAGGTCGCGGGTCGACCCCCGCGGCCGGCCCGCGGGCCGCGTTTCAGGATAAGCAGCTTATCCTGAAACGCACAAGCTGCCCCAAACGGACCCTAAGTCTGAAGAAGGTTAATTGGTTCTAAAGTATCTAACACGTATACATTGTCGTTTTGTTGAGAAAAGTACAACTTTTGCGTGACAGATTGTTTATTTAACTAAGAAAATCTACAAATCAACTGTTTACAAAACTCACAAACCAAACATATGAACAACTTATCCAAAATAGGGGCAGAATGGTCATTTATCCAGAATCAGTTGTTTTTCAAACACACAAACCAAACAGTCAGCTAGCTTATTCGGATCAGTTGTTCATCAGCAGATTATCAGGATAAGCTGCTTTTTAGCATAAGCTGGATAAGCTGCAACTGCCCCAAACAGACCCTATAATATGATTTTCTTTAATGTGCTTAATTAAACTTGTTTTATTCAATTATATATACTCATGCATCATTATGTTTTTGAATCATTCAATTTCTTCCTTAACATACTATTATTTTTAACTTACAAGATTTGACATTACTTTTAAAATTTATTAATTTTATAATTTATACATTATAACTTTTTCCACTAATATATATGCATAAACATTGCATTAATTTATATTATATTTTATTTCATAAATAGATTATTACTTATATTTAAAATTCTTAATTCAATATTTTTTATTTTTACCATGATTTTTTTTATTTTGGATTTACTTATTAAATTTGTGTTATCATAATATTTAAGTTTTATTAATTAAATTTCTTAACCTACTTTATTATATCATAGATCCATGTTCAAAATATTACTTATTTATAACTAAACTAAATTTAAATTATCAAATTCCATAAAGTTTTCTAACTTTGCTTAATCTTGACTTATGTTCTTCTTATCTCTTAGTGCTCATTGTTGGCCTTGAACACAATCGCGTACTCTTACACTCAATGCTTGCTCACGCTAATACTTACGTTCTAACGTTGCTTAATCGTAACTTATGTTCTTATCCCTACTCGCTAGTTCTTTGCATTACACAAATTTGATTGCTCTTGCACTTGATGCTTGCTTGTGCTAATACCTACGTTGTCACCTTGTTCGCGATCAGCATGAGCCCCCATAGCTAACTTGCTTGTGATTTCTACCTGCCCTTTTCTCATTCTGCTACTTTACCCAAGCATGTTTCTCAAGCACTCATGCCGTACGTGTTTGCTCTCGATCTCTCATATTCCACCTCTCTCACTACGCTCTCAACTCTCATTCTCTGTCTCTCTCGTTTGCACGTTCAATCCTTTGTTCGTGGCCCAATTCTGCGTCACAACTTTGACTTCATTTGAGATTGTGCATAAGTGTTCACTTGATCTCCTTTCTTTCGCCGAGTTCACCTTCTTCGACTTCGCTGTTCCTCATTCTCTATTTCACACCTGATACGCGGTTTCCTCTCCCCCAGTCCTTATTCTCGTGGGATTCAACTGTTCCTTTTCACTTCATGTCCATCAACATCTCCTTTTTGTCTTCTTTTTGATTTTGTAATGTCACGAACCTTCTAGTGTTACTTCGGTTGAACCGGTGCTAGCTGGTTCTAATTATTTTGGACATTACAAAACAATTCACAAGTGAAGCTGATATGGCTTTAGTCAAAGGCAATAATATATGTTTAAGCAGTTAAACTCGTTAGCACAATGAGATTATGATGCTAGAGTGAAAGTAATATACTTCAGCCTTAGTATGATATTCCAAACAATGGCTAGGTGCAAAGCTGTAAGCTTTAAAGCTGCATTTGGTTCTTTTGGTAGCGAATGCAGAGGAGTTGGTGCAATTCCTTAAGATGAAGGGGGAGCTTTAATGTCCAGGGTGGTTGATGTTGGTGCAACTGCAGATGAAAAAATCATGGAGGTGGACGACGCATGTGGTGATGAGCTCCTCACAAGCTGAAGGAGGTGCAGTTCTATAATATTTTTATTTTACTAATAGTTCATACTGTTTATGGATGTCCAAAATAACATCTGTAGAATTTTGTGGTGGTGTGTTTGTATTGTTGGAGCTGAAAATTATCATTATTCTCTGAGAGAACTGTTATTAGGAGAGGGAGAGAAGAAGAGGTTATTTCTACATAAAAGGAAGAGAGGGGGAAGGAGGAAAAATTGATATTATTTGTGTCATCTTTTATCAATTGACAGATATTAATTGAAGGATCTACATCAAGTGTGGTCCAAATGTATAGGACTAAACTGAAGGTTTTTAAATATCTGAACCGACATAAAGTGTGGCTCCAGAATGAAAGTTTTGTGCTATATTTATACCAGTCACTTACTAATATGCTTTATCATTGTATATGTATCCTTCAGCTTTGATGCCTGACATGAAACATGTGTAATTTGCGTAAAATGAGTACAACTTGCTGTAAATGTGATAGTTGAGACAATGCATAAGTCATTCATTTTAATTTCCTTGCATTTTCATCCTCAATTGACTTAATTTTAATGTGTAAATTCTTAACATCATGATCACATGAAAATGAAATGTGATTAAATAATTAAGTTCTTATTTAAGCCTTTTATTTTTAAATGCAAGCATATGACCTTATCTAATTTACCATTCAAATATATAACCCCATTCTTAAGCCTATCATTACATTTTATTTCAAATTATTGATGATATTAATAAATCCAGATGACTTCTTAATAATTAAAAAAAAAACGCTTCTTTTTCAAAATGTTATAATCAGTTACTTAAATCACCAAAAGCGTTTGATAACTCACCATATGAATGCTCATTTATCTTATTTTCATTGGAGTTAGAGCGGTGGTTTTTTCTTTCATGAACTTAAGCTGCTAAGGCAAATATACTTATTTTTCTTCAAGTATAGTGCATGAGTCACTAAGTTTGCATTTGCAGCTTTCTTCTTTTTTATTTTCATATTTTTTCGATAGATCTTTGTAAAGTTTGCTTTCTTTTGGCTTTACTTATCCTTCTGATGTAGTTTCTTTCTTTTTCTGTTTTCTAACAAACTTGCTAATCTGTTTTTCTTTCTTCATGAATTGGGTAGCCGAGTTATGTGAGCGAGACAGAATCAAGATGAATGTCGTCCATTTTATTTATTTCTACTTTAAGCTAGTTTTTTCTTTTTCTTTATTTCTAGTCTTTTTCTATATATGCATTTTATTGGGTTCGGATTGTAGTTTTTTCGTGAGTTTTTGACTGTCAGTGTCTCTAAGTTTCTCCTTTTAGAGTGGTATCCAATGGTGAGTGGTGATCCATCGTTATCTCGTTTTAAGGTGGCGATTCTCCTCCAAGGAGAAACAACCGACTTGCTGTTTAGAGTGGAGAACAGGTGTTGCGGCGATGAAAAAGGCGATTGATAAAATGATGGTGACAACAAAGAGGAGCGGTTGATAAGCAAAAAACATCAAGGTGGTTGTTTCCTTGGTGCCAAACAACAAACAACAGGAAGTGAAGTGGGACTAAAATGATTCTGAGTGGAGAATAGGTGAAGCCAACCTGTGTTCCTAAATCTGTCGCAACTGGAGTGCATCAAGTGCCATGATTTTGGGCATAGTGCAACATATTGCCAATTTAAGGGTACAATCTATTTCACTGAGTATGTAGCTATTGAAGAAATGAATAATGATATAGTAAATACTTGAGAAGGTGAGGACACAAATGAGTATCAAATTCTAATTGATGATGGAGAAAAACACTTAGTTCATGTTGAGCTCTTGAGATGGACTCCAACAGAATCAACAGTGGTTGCCCAAGATGGGCTTGAGTTTGAGGAACCGACGCTAGACATATGACAACTCCAGGTAAGAGAATTTCAAACTTTTAAATTTTAATGTTCTACTTCTTGAGCTGCTCCTACTAAGGGAGGTTCAATATGTGTCAGATGAGATTCTTTTCCACCATTTTTGGAAAACTATATGAAGTCCTTTCGGTATTAAAACCAGTTCAACTGTGTACCCATCAACATTTAATCAGATAGGATGGATCACCTGTAGTGTTGGAAATTGCCTTAGGAGCTTTGCATGAATGTACATCCTACAGTGGGATCCAGGTCGTCTCAGAGAAGGAGAGGAGGCCTCTTCTGGGTGACTATACTTAGTGTAGTACAACATGCCATAAATTTCATTCGAGATTTAATTCCTTCTGTCGTACTTGTTTATCAGATACATTCAACTGAGTACGAGAAGTGCAAATTGTAAATTTAATAGCTCGGGTTGTGCAAAGGGGTTGAATATTTATTTTATTAGGATGTGCTATGGAATGGTAACAACTATAAGATTGACTTACCTGGAAGTTACAGTAACTCCACCTTCAATATGGCCAATCTGACAATATATTACGAAGAGCCAGAATCTTTGATAAATGAAGTCGAAGCTCCCCTATCTCGGGAGACTGACATGGGGCCCGGGGCATCAAAGACTCGACAATAGCCACACGATTCAATAGTCACGCAATTTCCGTATCAACGAGAATTGAGCAGTCAGGTTACACGAGCTAATAGAACAGAGTTGAACGTTGTTTTTTTTTTTTTTTTTTTTTTTTTTTTGCCGTTTTTTTCCTTTTTTTTCATTTCTTTTTAGTCATTTCTTATATATGTGTTGTATTAGGATTTGAACTGTAGTTTTTTTCATAAGTTTTTTTATAGGGATAGTTGTCCTTGTCTCCACGTTTTCCCTTTTAGGGAACAAACGGTGCTTTGGCTTTATCTTTTTCTGAGGTGGCGATTCTCCTCCAATGGTCTAGTGGCGCTCCGGTTGCATCTTGAGGTGGTTTTTATCCCCCTCACTGCAACCGCCCAAAACACACTCCTTTGCTATTTTTTTTTTTGTAGATTTCCTCGGTCCAGCCCTTCCTCTTCGCCTTCGTTGCTATTTTAGCCCTCCACCTATGTTGCCACTGCTATCCAATGCTTGCTCTTTGTTGTTGCCACCTTCTCAATCCTCCATCCTTGCTGCCATTACCCAGGATAAACTTCCCACATCGCTCCATGTTGTGTGCTTGTTGTCCGACATTAGGAACAACCACCTTTTCCATCCTCATGCCACCTTTCAAACCTTCGCTAACCACCACCACAATCAACCCCCTAACTTGAGTTTGTGTTGTCAGTTGTTACAATTTTAGATTTCCATATATTGGTTGTAATTTCTTATGTGATTTCCGTAATAAAATTTTATTTTCTATTGTTTTTGGGGGTATCATTTTATATTATAACTAGCCAAACCCTAGTATGCATACCCTCCTAAAGAACATCCAAGCCTACCTCCACACAACCCTAGTTTCACCTATTCTAGCGTCCACCAATACCTAACCCTACCTCCACACAAAAATTCTTTCCTTCGTTGATTTTTCAAAATGGCCACCCAAAAATTTTCTTTTCCACCTTACATCATCCCTACTTGTGCACCCTCTTCCACCTACACAAACCCAAATCCAAATCACGCCACCAAAGAGATAATTGTCGAAGACCTGTTCGGGAGAAAATGACACAATCCTGCTTATGTGAAGTCCACAAAGAGATGTTCGAGAATCATGTGTAGAGGATGCGCGGCGGGAAATCCTCTAAATCAACAAAGGCTTATTGCCTTTGAGAGGAGGCAATCCAAAAGTGTCACTCATGCTATAACAGTGACTAGCCAGATTGAAAGAATGCAGTGAATGCCTTCTACCAGACATATTTTAGAGATGATGAACCACTAAATTTTGATGAATTGACAAGAAATATCGGAGAATTCAAGATTTTGAAATAAATGTGTGTTTTTCATATTTTACGGTCGTATGGATCTAGAAGTGTTCATCGAGTGGTTCTGGACAGTTGAACGTGCCTTTGAGTACTTAGGAAGACTCACTGGACAGAATGGTGAAATGAGCTGCCAACAAGTTAAAGAAGAGTGCATTATTTAGGTGGGAAAATTTGAAACACTTACACCAACATGAGGGAAAATATAAGATCAATATCTGGTTCGAATATAAATGGAAGATGCAGTACCATTACCTTCATTTATTACCAGATGTTCAGACCTCTATCTTCAAAAGTGGAGAGACAACATGATCGGATGACAACCACATCTTACAGGCAGAGTTCCCTAAGATCAAGTAGCAAGAATACGCTCAAGGGAACATCCAACCTCTACCTAAGTTGAGACTAATTTAGAGTGGAGAATAGATGAAGCCAACCGACATTGTTAAATCTTTTCTAGCAAGAAAGTGCATTAATTTTCACTATTTTGAGTAGTGTATCATATTATCCAAACAAGGGTACAAAAGAGTAAGCATTGAAGAAGGCGATGACACAAAAACACATGGTAGACACTGAAAAACACACAACAGACACTGAAAAATGATTGGATGAGGGAGAAAAGCATGCAGTAGACACTGAAGAAGGTGATGACACAAAAGAGTAGGCACTGAAGAAGGCAATAACACAAAAGAGTACCAGTTCCAACTGATGAGCGTGAAAAGCGCATAGTTCAAGCTGAGCCTATGAAAGACTCCTACATAATCAACAATGGTTACCGAAGAGGAGCTTGAGTTTGAGGAACCGACTCCAGACCCATGACAATTCCAGATAAGACAATTTCATATTTTTTAGAAATATAGTCTACTTTCTTAGTTGCCCGTACTAAGTGAGGTCCCACATGTCAGAAATGAGATTCTTTTGTGCCACTTCCGGAAGACTATATAGAGTCTTTTGGGTATTAAAGTCAATGCAATAGTATATTCACTGATAGTTGATCAGATAGAATGGATGACCCACGGTGTTGGAAATCATGTTAGGAGGTTTGTAGGAAAGAACATCCTATAGTAGGATTCAGGTCCTCTCATAGATGAAGAAGAGACATCTTCTGAGTGGTTTTACTTTAGTGTGGTGCAGCCTGCCATATATTTCATTCCAGAGTTGATTTCTCGTGACATACTTTCTATGAAATACATTCAAGTGAGTATGAGAAGTGGGAGAAATAACTTACGGATTTAATTGCTCGAGAGTTACTTTATGAGAATCTACATCTATATGATACTTTCTTATTCTAAAAATTATATTTTATCCATATCTCTAAAATTTATATTTTATCCATATCTCTATTTTAAAATATATTTATAGTTCAAACCTATCACATTAAAGTATAGCTTAACCTTCAAATAAAATATTAAATGAAAACTATAATTATCACATAGTCAGCTTTTGCTCTAATAATTCTTTGTCCTTTGGCTTCTAAATATTTCCTTGATTGATCCGAATATTTATTGCTTTTAATGACTTCAGGTTGGAACTTTTCCTTTTTTTAAATGGCCAGTCCCACCATTTCATTAATTGTTTTTCCTCTTTTTGTTTGAAATGAGAGTAGTCGAATGGTCGTCTTAATGCTTATGTGAATGGTTTTTACATGATATAATATTTTAGCCTTTGGCTGATAACATCAACCCAAAACCCAATTGGAAGCTCTTGACCTAAACCAAGTATTGTTGCACCTAGTTTTGTTCTCTAGTTTTACATGGACCTTAAACCTTATAAAACTACCAAAAATTTTAGATCATAATTTTAGTAGCCAAAGGACATAGAATTATTAGAGCAAAAGCTGACTGTGTGATAATTATAGTTTTCATTTAATATTTTATTTGACGGTCAAGCTATACTTTAATGTGATAGGTTTGAACTATAAATATATTTTAAAATAGAGATATGGATAAAATATAAATTTTAGAGATATGGATAAAATATAATTTTTAGAATAAGAAAGTATCATTGAGACATAAGGAATTTTATAAAATTATTTTTAGGCTAGCTATGTTTTATGGATCTTAGTTTACGTGATAAAATTGCCATTCATTTTCAAGTTAATTTTGACTAAAACTAGATTGCTGAGATGGGTGTGTGGCAAAACCAAGAATGATCGATGGAGAAATATTCATATTTAAATCATTGTGGGAGTGGCATCTCTTGAGGAGAAGATATTGAATAATTAAGTCAGGCTGGGGGCACATGTAGATGATGCACCGCTTGTATGACCATATGAATTTAATGTGGAAGATTGGAAGAAAATGGTTTGAGGAAAGATAGCATGGATAGAAGCTGTTTGGGTATAAGCTTTTGCCAAAATAAAGTTGAAGTTTACTCATTCAATAGTGTAACATCTCTGTGGGCATGAATGGGGAGCGAAGATTTACAAGTCTTAACCATCCAGCACTTGTTTTAAAGTTAAAAATTAGGACAACCATTTCGCAAGGGTGCTAAGAGTTTTGAAATTTCTTGTATTTGTACCCAAAAATGGGATGTCTAACATGATATTACCAGGCCATTTTCTCTTTATCTTTTTTTATTTACCTTCCTTTTTATTATCCTCAAGCAATACAACGCTTTAGAAATAGAGAACTAGTACAGAAAAGTTTGCTTCCTGTTAAACTTATCTTTATTAAGTGGAGCTTATTTCCTTAGAAATTATTTCCGTCCAAGAAACTTGTATATTGGTATGACAGTATTCAAGATTTTTTTTTTAATTTGGACAATTTTAAAAATCTATCAGTGATAATCATTTCTAACTATCAGAAGTCTTACATCACTCACCTTTTCTACATCTTAGGCCTCAGACTATAGCAGAACATTAACAAAGTAAAATTTGAACCCTATTCCCATCTTGATTCCCAGTATGTTTTTTGTTGCTACCTTGATCATTTTTATCAAATCGGAATATTCCTATAAATATGAAAGCAGCTGCAGAAGTAATGAAATAAAGATAAATGATTCATTTCAAGTCTTACACTAAGGTTATGCAAGCATTTGCTAAAGCATGGCATTGCATTTGAGGTGTATTAATAATGGTACCTAAGGAGGTGTAGTTCACTTAGGGAAATGCAATATTTTTCCCGCTTTTTTTAAGGTGGGAAATATGTTACATTCTGCATTCAATATGGGAATTGTAAAGTTGTTTTCAGTTTTTTCTTATTTTCATTAGAACAATTTTACCATCATACCTGTGTCTTATTATTTTTTGCATAATATCCTTAAATTTCCATTAGAAAGTTTCTTTTTCACATTTCCTATAGCATTTCTGATCACAGTATTTTTTGATACAGGCATTTTTGAACCACAGGGCATTGATGTTCCGGATCCTCTTCAAAGTGTATGTACTCGATGGGGTACAGACTCTTTTAGCTTGGGTTCATATTCTCATGTTGCTGTCGGAGCATCCGGCGATGACTATGACATCTTAGCAGAAAGTGTCGGAGATGGACGGCTATTCTTTGCTGGCGAAGCTACCGCAAGGCGATACCCTGCCACAATGCACGGAGCTTTCCTCAGCGGTCTTAGAGAGGCTGCTAATATGGTTCGCCATGCTAATGCCCGAGTTTTGAATATTGAAGTTGAAAGGAGCTTATCAAAGGACACCCAATCTTGTGCCGCACTTCTCGAAGATTTGTTTAGGGAACCCGACCTGGAATTTGGAAGCTTCTCCATTAATTTTGGTGGGAAAGCTTCTGATCCAAAATCTATTGCGATCTTGAGGGTAGCTTTAGGTGCTATAAAGAAGAAGAGTAATAATGAGGGAACGAAAGCAAGTCAACAACATTCAAACAAAGTGTTGTTTCAGCAACTGCACTCGCATTACAACCAGCAACAGCAGCTTTATGTCTACACTTTACTAACACAAAAACAGGCTTTGGATTTGAGAGAGGTTAGAGGAGGTGATGAAATGAGGTTACATTATCTAACTGAGAAGCTTGGTGTGAAATTAGTAGGAAGAAAAGGTTTAGGACCTGCTGCTGATTCTGCTATTACTTCCATAAAGGCTGAGAGGGGAAACCGAAGATCACAGTAAATCAGAAGATTTAAGCAAGTGGAATAAGTTTTAGCTGCTGTAGGTTTTGTAAAATGTACATGGTTATCGTCCAATTTTGACACTCTGATTCCTGTAAATTTCATTTTTTATTGTTCTTGTAAATTGGAGGTATTTATTGCAATGAATTTTAACACTGGGACATGAGGAATTGCAATTTTGAGGCTCAAATTTTTTCTTGTATTTTGTATAGACAGCATGATTATGCAATTTGATGCCACAATTTTAAATGCCTATATGTTTCGGCATCTCTCTTTTTTTTTTCTTTTTTTTTTCTTTTGTATTTATTCGTCTTTGGGATTTCTCCGTGTTTATTGTTTACTTGTATATATTAACCTTATTTGTTGTGAAATGTAAACATTTTTGACACGTAAGGCTGTCAAAAAAGTTCGTTGTTTGTGAATGGTTCGTGTTCGGTTCGTGAGGAAGTTCGTGTCAATTCGTTCGATATGCAAACGAAAGGAACACGAATAATTTTTTTCGTTCGGTTTGTTAAACGAATCAAACACGAACAGTGATGTGTTCGTTCGTGTTTGATTCGTTAGTTCAAAATATAAAATAATTTAAAATAGTTATATATAAAAAATTTAGGATATTTTTAGAATTATTATTTATTATAAAAATTTATCATATTTTAAATAATTAAATCCAATAAATTATAACATTTAATTAAAAAAAAATAATAATAATATATTAGTATTAGTTGCATCAATATAAATATTATAAATATTTTAATTAATATAAATATTATAATATTTTAGCAACTTAAATATTCAAGCAAATCTTAATATTTTCTAACAATTTGAACAAATCAAACAATTGGAATAATTCAAATAATTTGAATCATTTAGATAATTCAAACAATTCAAACATTTCAAACAATTCGAACTTATTTCAAACAAATCAAACCCGAACACGAACAACACCTTTAACGAATAATTTCAAACACGAGCTTATTTCAAACATAAATAATTTCAAACGAACCAAACATGAACACGAGCTCTGTTCGTTCGTGTTCGGTTCGTTTACACCCCTACTGGCACGCAATAACTTTCTGTGAAACTGAAGGTGTCATTTCATTCCTGTTTCAGTAAATGGCGATTTCATTGGTAGGTAACCACAAATTTTAATTATTACTTATTTATCGTTATATTTAATGTCGTCTGGTCAGTCGATCTTAACTCGTAAGAATAAGTCATTAGTTTAAAAGAAAAAAAAAAGAAAATTTACATAAGTAGCACACAATTTTTATGGATGAATGTGTCTCACATCTAAACTTACATATTTACATGCACAACATTTTACCCATGTATGAAAATGTGGATTTGACCATTAAAAATTGATAATTAGTGCCTATTTTTAATGTGATTAGAAAGAATTGGGTGTGTAAGAATGGATGTTTTGGTGTGAGGTACCTAAATTTATATGATGTACATGCTCCTTCTAAAAAATAATTCTCTGATAGGGTCTAATACATAATAACTTTATATGAATATCAAAATATTAAATTAATTTCGCTTAAATTTACTGAAGTTAACAAAACTTTAATTAATTTGTTACAAGTCAGCAGCAACGAAAAATCTACTTTAATTTATTACAAGCAACCAACAATGCAACACAAATCCACTAAAATCAAGGTTTAGAAGACCAGGCCGGACCGGTCAGACCAGCCGGTTTGACTGGTTCGATTGTGAACCAGCTGTAGGTCTGCTTTTGGATCGCATAAAAAACCCCTTCCGCATAGAATCGCACAGAACCAGGTTGAACCGGTTCCAGTTCTAAGGAACCGTTCAATTCTCGATTCTATGGCATTTCCATACATACCACACAATTTTATGTGTGTTACAAATCTAACACCTAAAACACTATTTTTTTTACATTTATACCCAAATCACTCATCTCACATCAAAAAAATCATTATTACAAATATACATACATACCAATCAATTTTATTTATTTACATATATCTAACACAAAAACTCTTTTTATTTTATATTTATACCACCAAAATTATTCATATCACATAAAACATCGTTATTTTAATTTTTAAAAAATGAAATACATTTTTTTATGCATATATAAAATGACATATGCTAAAATTGAATTTTAGGTGTTAGTTATTTAAATATATGTGAATTTAGTGTGATGAAAATCTTATGCATTGTTATTTTTAAATATAATTATTATTTATTAGCACATGCGTCCGGTTCAACCTTTGAACCTTGAACATTGAACTTCTCCTTCTACTGGTTCATTGTCTGGTTCAACTTTCACAACCTTGCGCAAAATAAACGTCACAGATTTTTTCCATTATAATTTTATTAGGCAATGATTAAATGGAACCAAGTCCAACAACAATTTTAACTTTGTTGTAAATCAATTTAAATTGTATTACTGAACATAAAACTTGCATGTATAAACTAACTTTGCACTGCACTATTTACATATAATTTATGGATATTAGGTAGTGCTATTCTTATAATACAACAATGATGACAACCTTTTATTCCACTAAGTGGGGTTAGCTACATGAATTTTTTTCTCCATCGTGTCATATTAGTGTCAAATTTTCATTTAATTCAAATAATTAAGATAACTTCTTATACAGCATGCACAGTCATTTTAGATCTACCTCCATCTTTCTTAATATAAGTTGAATCTAAAGCGTCTAATCTTCTAATCAGATCATCAGTTGGTCGACGTTTAATGTAACCAAACCAACTTTGATGATTCTCTCTAATCTTGTCTGTCATTGGAGTTTAACTAACCCTTTCAGGAATATATTCGTTTCGCACTTTGTCTCTACGTTTCAAGCCACTCATCTGCTTAAGCATTCTCATCTCAGTAACACTTAATTTTGTTTTATGCTTCTCTTTTAAAGGTCAATATTCTGCACCGTAAAGCTTTGCAAATCTCACCACCATCTTATATAATTTGCCTTAAAGTCTAAGGAGTACTTTTCTATCACACAATAGGCCTAATGCATTCTTCCACTTCAACCATACAACTGAATTCTACTAATAACATCCCCATCTTCCACCATCACATTGAACTATAGACCCGATACATCTAAGACATTCACATCTTTTAATGATTTGTTCACCCATTGTTTCAAGTCTGCCACTAGATCTACCATTACTAAAATTACTTTTCATTCATAGAGTTTTATATCTACTCAAATGAAGGCTTTTAGACTTTAATATATGCCTCTATAATGCAAATTTTTTAATGAAATTTTTTTCAATTCTTATGCAGAAGAAGGATATCATCAGTGAAAAACATACACTAAGGTACATCATCCTATAAATGTACACTAAGAGAATTCAAAACTAAAGCAAAAAATATGGGCTTATATCCTACCTTTGATGTAATCCAAATGAAATAGAAAAATGATTGGTTAATCTTCCTTCTATTCGACCACTAGAAACAAATCTAGCATATGTTGGTGGGGCTTTTTTAGTCTGTATCCACCACATATCTCAGAAAATTTTTATCTAACTGATTGAATGAGTAATTTAAAAATTAATATACTAACCCGAATGATAAAAATATTACCTTCAAATGTATCTAATCATTCGAATGATAAAAATTTTTATGCTTTATAGGTCCATGGAACCAAGCATTTTTCCCTACCTTATGAGTAAAAGAGATATTTATTTTATTTTAGGGTATCTAGTATTCCTATGATGGGAAGCTCTCATAGTTAATTACATCTTAAGTGTTGTGGCTCTTGAGAATACTCTCTATTAAACTGTTGGCTTTTCTCTTATAAGATTATTCAGTAAATGTCTTTAGGAAGATTGATGCTTGAGATTCATATTGTTAGAATCAAAGTTTGAAAAAAATTTCGTGGAATCAAAGAATTGGGACTTATAGTCTAATGATGATGTGTCATAGAAAAACACAGGAGAAGGGATAACTAACACTAGAAAGGAAGCATAACCTTGGGATTTGAAACTGTGAATTTGATTTGAATTGATTCACTTGAGGTGGATACTAGAGTTAGTTGGGTTTGGCTTAAGTAGTTGAGTTCTTTTTTTTAAGTTGTTTTTAAGTTTTTTGAAGTTGTTTTGAAGAAACTTGATTTGGTTTGAAGGTGGTTTAGTTTGTTCATTTTATGTCTTCTTGGTTAATTGTTTAAACTTATTTAGGTTATTTAAAGTTCTTACTTAATGTTATTCAAATATATTTCTTTTGCTTTAAAGTTCTTTGAATTTGTCTAAGAAGTTATGTAATGTTTGTTCAAGGTGCTTTAAGTTTGTTTTCTAATTGTTTGATATGTTTTAAACATTGTTGAGCTTGTTTAAAGTTTATTAAAGTTTGTTAAATTTGGTTAAGGTTTGTTGAAGTTGGTTAAATTTAATTAAATTTTTTAAAGTTTATAAGGATCTATTAAGGTTTTGCTAAATTTGGTTGAAATTTGTTAAAGTTTATTGAAATTTCTTTTAAATATTTTAGGTTTTAATTTTGAAAGGTTTTAAAGTTTTGAAAGTTCAAGATTTGAAGTCTTAAGATTTTTTTTAATATTTTTAGAAGGTTTTGAAATATATTAAATTCTGAAAATAATTTTGAAATTTAAGTGCTTGGAGTTTCATTGTTTTTGAAATTTTTGTTTGTGTTTGAGCATTTGAAAGGGCTTTTGTCACACTTTTGAAAAATGTTTTGATTGTTTGGGAAGTTTTAGAGTTTTGAAAGCACTTTGGAAATTTTAGGTTTATGAAAAGGGGTTGGAATTTGGTTTGAAAGGATATGGAAATGTGTAGGGTTTCAAATGGTTTAGAATTTTGAAATAACGAGTTGAATATAATTTGAGATTTTGAAGAGGTTTGGACTTGAGGTATGAGATTGAAGATTTGGATTTGAGTTTTGAGATGGGAGGATTGGAATTAAAATTTTGGGTTGAAAATTTGGATTTAATGTTTGGATTTGATCCTTTATTAGGGGAAGGATAGGATGGAGGGATACCTAGATGAAAGTGAAACCCTAACCCTAAAATAAGCCTAAGCTATTAAGGAGGCTAAATGGGAGGACTAACCTAAATTTTAGGAATAGATCCCCCAGTCAAGATGCCCATAAATTTTCATTATGCTAGGTGCGTTAGGATCCTTAAATTATTAATTAATTAAATAGTTTATGCTCTCCAATGTTACATAACGATAGCTATTTAAGGTGTCATTATTAGTAACCATGAAATACTTCATCTTAACGCGTCTACATAATACAAAAAAAATATTCAATTTTACTTTTTTTAATGGCTTATATTTGGTGATATTGCACTTCAAATAAAGATATTTTCATGTTTTATTGCAGATATACAAAGTCTAGGCATTTGAAGCTTAAAGAATGCAAAAAGAACAAAATTTGGAGTCAAAAGGTGGCGTTTTCAAAAATTAAATTGGCGCCTAAGTGCCAGAATCCAGAGAAGATGGTGCCTAGGCACCATATTTCAACATCTAAGTGCTAGAGACAGCTATTTTCAATGCATTGAATTTGGACGGATTTTGAAGAGGTGCATAAGGAGACTCTTGGGAAATTCGTCTCCTACATTATAAAAGAGTGTTTCTATATAAGAATGAGGGGGGGGGGTGAGTATCAAAGGTGTGTGTGAGTGTGGCAAGTGTGTGGGACAGTTTGGAGAGTGTCTCTAAAAGTTATAAGAGGAGAGGGAAAGTAAGAGATTTTTTCCTTGCATTTATAAGAGAGATTTGAGTGTTATTGTAAAGAGAGAAAGATATTCAAAGAAACTTCAAGAGATTTTCTTGGGTAAGAGATCGAGTTAAGTTGTTCTGCTTTTCTTTCTTGTTATGTAAACTTGTTTTTATATATAAAATTCATGTTTTGTTGTATCTTCCTCATAAATGTTGAGTAGATTTCTTTGTCTCTCCCTACAAAGAGATATGGTCATGTGAAGAACCAAGATTGTTGTGCAATTATTTTAATTTCATAATTTTGATGATTCAAACTTTGAACTTCATTTACTTTTTGATCTGGCTAATTGAATTATTAAAATTTGTTGTGAAACACATGATTTGAGAGGGTTATGCTTTCTACAATAAAGTAAGAATCACATTCAATTTCATAGATGAGAAAGTAGTCCATGAGATTGAGTGCAAGAAAATAGGAAAATATTCAATGATGGGCGTAGAATTAGAGATTTTATGGTGACAGACTAAAATTCCCAATTTGGTCTTGGCATTTGGAAACTAAAGCAAGATATTTGCCCTTAGGTGAGGAGAACATGGGAACTCTGGAGTGAGAGCCAGTATCTTCCTAGCCTAACTGCAGATTTAGGGACTAAACACTGGATTAGCCAATGTTCTTTGTCGCTTGTAAAAAGGATAAAGTATATAATTGATCCTATTTGACACAATACAATTTTCTTCAAATTGATAATTCATTGATTATAATCTTATTGTAAGGGAAAGAATACTTTCTTAAATTTGAATTCTTCATCGCAAAATCTAGTTTAGTTTTAGTAAATTTAGCTTTGAAGTTTAATAATTAGTGCAGTAAATGTAGTTTCCTTGGTGGCATTAAATAAATTTTGACCTATTTTCTTACTTAAGTTTTCTATAGTTTAAATATTGTGCTTTTGCGTGATTATCATAAGAATTTTCACCTTCCCGTGGGATCGATACTTAGGATTTCATTAGAGCCTTTTATTACTTGTGTGATACAGATACTTGCGTTTACAACCTGGTGACAATTTGAAATTGAAAGTACACGTTAGTTCCCTAGGAGTGGAAGCTTTAAATAATTTAAAAGAAAAAAACTTATTGTACCGTAGTAAATTTTATTGTGATTGATCTACATATTTTTTAATATAGCTATCTTATGTGTTGTGGTGTTTTAAAAAAATTATAACGCATAAAAATCATGCATAAGCCTGCAAAAGACCCACTAAATGATGACAACTTATCACATTGAAAGGATGTCTGATAGTTGTTTTCTCAAAAAAGAAAAGAGGTGTCATAGTCAAATAAGCTTTTAAATCACCCCTTACCCATAAAAGTTGTTAATTCAATGGGCCTATTTCCAATACTCAGGGAATTGAGCCTAGCCAGTTATTTCTCAAACCTTGCCCAATAAACTTGGGGTACTCATGGTGGCTAAATGCTAAATGTGATCGGTCAGAAATCGCAAGACAATCAAAAGGTTGAGTTATCCCGCAAAATAGACGTCCTTAAAATATCAATGAGTTGGAGCACTAATATCAGTCTTTCATACTTGCTAGCTACAAGATATGTAAGAGAGCATGAATCCCTCGAAAGCTCTAATCAAACACCCCTTAGGAGACTACAAGGTCCATGCCTAGCGGGTGACAGAGGCATAGAGACCCTCATGAGTGGGAAAAATCAGGTTAAGTCCTCGGAAGGTCCAAAAAAGTGACCACATAACATTTTAAAAAGACACCGCGATTCTGGAGAAATCGATAGCTTGATCTATTGCTCCAATTGATGGACAATTGAACACTAAATTATTGGTCAAACTTGACACTTGTTGACCTCACTTTTGGTTGAGGTTTAGTTTTTCTTCTTTAGTAGCCTAAGGTCTAGTCATAGGATTTTCCTGTTGACTATTCCTAGAAAATTAGAAAAGGAACTCTCACTATTAGAAATTCTAAACTCTTCCTTCCTCAACTTGAAGTTCCACATATTGGTCCTAACCTCTACCACTTAGTAGGTGGGGTTAGTACGAAGGATCTCAAGGAGAGTCCCCATAGGACTGCTTGACCTTAGGGCTGACCCTGGGTGTTGGTCTGGAGCTAGTTTACTCACATACACTCACTACCACCTATATTCACTTGCAACTCTAAACCCAAATTTGTTGACTTTGACCCCTTGATCTTTTGGGAGACTCATGTAGTTGGTCCCCTAGATCCACTAGCCCTAGGCTAGGGTTTAGCTAAGACCAGTACATAGAGGACCCAAATGGGGATTTCATTAGTCCATAGCTCATACATGATGGTTGACACCCCAATTCTACCAAAAAAACTCAACTTGATCTTTTGCCCCTAAATCCACCCAAATTACTTAAATGCCCTTGAAACCCTGAATTTGGCCAAAATTCTCAAATTCACCCAAAATATCCAAATTTATTCAAAAATTATTTCAAACCATTTCAAATTACCTAAATTGCCCAAAATCACCCAAAATTGCCAAAATTATCAAAATACCATCAAATTAGCCAAAATTACAAAATACCCTTGGTGGCACAAAAAATTTCCCAAGACATCCAAAATCACTTCAAATGTCTCCAAAACCAATTTGGTCCCTTCAATTGAACCCAATTTGGCCAATTTGACCATTTTGACCAAAATCATCAAATTGCTTTTAAAGGCCCAATTTCCTCAAATTCATCTCAAATGTCCATCAATTTGGCCCCAATCCTCCCTAATTTCAATTCTAAACTCAATTTCATCTTTTATATGATCAATCCAAACCAAAAGCCTAATTGACCCATGACTTTGGCCCTATGACATAACCCCACCAAATTGAACCCTATAGCCTACTCAATTTTCCCCAATTTGAATTCTAAACTCTTCATAACAATCCTACACATCAAATTGGACCTTCAATTGGCCTTGTTCAAGCCTCAATTTCACTCAACTTCAACCCACATTCAAAATCCCCAAATTTTTCTCCAAATTGGCTGTCTCTAAATTCCACCAAATTGATTACCCTAACCCCAAAATTGGCTCCCAATTTATGTTAAGAACTTTTCATGACATTCCTATAGATCATTTTCGACCATCAATTTGGACTTAGCCCAACCTTAGCCCAACCTAGACCCAAGTCTAACCCAACACCCCCAAATTGCCTAAATGCCCAAAATCCTCCAAATTGAACATCCAAATCAATTCAAAAGCACTCCAAACCTTTTCAAAACCTCTTGTGACAATCATCTACACCAAGTTGATCAATATATTGAGCTCAATGGCATGATTAGCCTAACCCAAACCCAACTTCTAGCCATTTTGACCCAAACTGGACCCCTTCCCCAAAATTTATTTAGCCATGCCAAAGTCACCAAATTGATGACACCACAACCACTAAACACACTCTATTGACCAGGCTAACCCCCCTAAAACTAGCTTAGTGAGCTATGGACCAAGGGTCCCAAAATTTAAGGGATTTTATCGCATTTATGGGCCTTAACCAAAATATCTCCTCCATCATCACTTGTTATTGAGGGTGGGTTAACCATATTTAACCATCCCCCTCGCTCACCTGACCAACTGACCACCACCCCTGGCCCTGTCGGTCGCCCTAGTGGCCGTAAAATGCTAAAACTGAGAGCCCCTTAAATAAAACCCAATTTCAACTCCAAAGGCCACCTCATCCTAATGGCTCTTTGGAACTCTTTTGCCCTCCACATAAGCAGCTTATTGCACCCACTAATTGACCCTGAGCTCCACTCCAAGCCCCTTTATAAGGACTCACATCCTCCACGGATAAAGAAAAGAGTTAAAAAATTCTCAGGGAAACTCTGCCAAAATCTCACTAGAGACTTTCCAAGCTTCCCTAAGCTTAATCCAATCATCTTCCCCCTCTGATTCCCACTGGGAGAGCCCAATTTTGAGCTCAAAATTTCAGTTCAACCCAAGACATCTCTCCACAGTCCACCAAACTTAAATTAATTGTGCACACACCATCCCTAGAGAAAGAGGAATTGATTCCCCATCAAATCCCCCCTGAAACAACATCTAACCTAGCTCTAGTCCAACACCTGAAATCCACCTTCATCAAAATCATATCTAGACAATTCACCAAGGCACAAGGCTTCATCTGGAGGTTTTTTGGACCCAATCAATGCTACCACAAAAATATGATTGAGATACCCCCTCTTATACAAAGGTATTGAACCTCAACTCTAGCCCGAGTTTATTTATATTCTCTATTTGTAATGGCTTGATTTCATACTTGATTAACCATATAAATGTGTTCTTCTCAAGTAGATAAAGGTTTAGAAATAAACCTAATGCGATTTTGTTGTGTCTAGATGAAGATCTTAAGGTTTTAGTGTGAACGGCTTACGGGTTAGTTTACTTGAGGATAATAACAGAGAGTTGTCTGATCGCGCGTTTATTTCATCAACCGAGGAAATCAAGCCGAACCAACACTTGGTATGAAAGGCGGGGCATGTAACAGCTGAGGTGGATGGTGGCGTTGAATAGCAGAGCGCCACGTGTGAGTTCGGAGCCGTCATAGGTTGAGGTGGTGTCGTGTGGATAAGTAGAAAAATATGGATTTTTTGAATTATTTTAAATGCATAAACTTCAAAAATCCATATCTTTCTCTAGAAAAATCATAAAAATAAAAACAAAATACCATCTTGCTCAGTGAATAGAGGAAAACAATGTGGACAAAAAATAAAAATTATTTTCTTATTCCTTGGTTTTTAGTGAATTAAATACCTTATGGAGTATTTTAATTCATTATTCTCAAACATTGCTCACCATGGCTTGAAATTTTGAGGGATTATTTCTCATGACAGAGACTATGTCATCTGATTTTTTTAAGGTAAGTGGGCATCTCTATGGTCTAGCCCTAATTTTCAAGCTAAGGTGACCATTTTGGCTTATTTTAATTATATAAATCAAAATATCATTTAGAAAATTATGGGAATAATTTTAGTGGATTTCCTGTGGTCAGAGAAGTCTAGGAAAAATTTCATGATGTCATGAATTATCTTGTAAATTTCTATATTTAATTAAATATAAATATTTTGTGCTAATTTTTGTAAATTATATACTTATCAAAATTGATAAAATCAATCCCACATTGTTCATAAAAATCATGTTTATCTACTATAAAAAAATGAAAATTATTTGATTAGGTTTGAGTATTAAAGTTGGTTTTGTAGGAAACCTTGTCTTTTTGTACAAAAATAGTTATATTAAATTAAATACACTTGGGAAAATTATGAAAAGTAGTTTTTTGAGTTCCTTGTGATCAGAGGCACTTGGAAAAAATAAAAATTACTTTTTAGAAAATACTTAAAATTTGAGCATTATTTTGAATTTTAAAACAATTAAAAATAGCTAAAAATGTCAAAAGTATCAAAATATTTCAAAATGTGTCTAATTGCTCTCTGATCACTTGGGACTCATTAAAATATTTTTACTAATTTTTTCTAAGTTAAAATTAAATTATAAAGGCTTACAAGTGGATTTTCCTTATTTTTCAATTAAAATAATTATAATAAATCAATTCAAAAAAATCATGAAATTTTGTCTAAGTATTCCTCTAACCTAATGAAACTCCTAATAATTTTTTTCATAAATAAATAAAAATAAACTTTAGTTTGGAAAGTCAAATAAATTAATTCCTAAAGGATCTTATTTTCTGAGTTTAAATAAATATTTAAATTAAATTAAATTTTGAGAAGTTCAAATATTCTCCTCTAATATTGTAGTTACCTTATGAATATGACATTCTAAATGCTCAAATTCATTTGAGTGGTGTTTAATGAGTTATGAGGTGAAGTGCCCCAAGGGCAAAATAGTCATTTTAGACTTTGGTGTCATAATCAAAATTTAGGATTAACCAAGGGAAAATGAGTGATTTTGATCTTAATAAACATGCTTGGATGATTGAAATATAATGGGATTAAAAGGTAAAAACTCACTCATCACCCTTGCACAACATCAACAAAATCATAATTCTTCTAATCTTCATAACTTGGAAGTCAATTAAGATCAAACGATTCTTAAGTGATGGAATTAAATTGGAATGATGATAATTTACTTTTTTTCTTAAGCCCGTAGTTGAGGATGATTTGACTATTGGATAAGAATGCATACCACTTAAATTAAAATTTTGATGATAACCATCCACTCATCATGATTATTAAAGGCTTAGTAGTGACCTAGGCTCGATTTTTAAACTCGATTGATTGGATTTAGAAAATAACATGATTGATGATTAACATATTTAAACACTACAAGCCTGACTTTAATTGTGAGCACCATAATTTTTAAATGACCTAAACTTGCCATAGGGCACCCACTCACATAACCTTTAAACGAAACATCAATTGATTAATCGAGTATTTTATCCTCGAGATAATTAAATTATCAGATTTCACTGAGCAACGGGGTAGTCACACTTCAACATCGAATGATTAATGCAACAATATGATAAGTCCAAAATGAACTCGGAATATTTCAAGGGAACTTCAAAATGGTCCAAGGTCATGCCTCAAGCATTTTTGAAATCTATTGGAAATTCTGAAGGAAAAATTGGAATTGCCATGTTTTTGTTATAAAACCATCCACTGGGATCTTCTGAGATTCAATAAAGACATAACTTGGGGGTTGACAACTAAACCTTCATCTACTCCTGCAATTTAAATTCCCTGCAAAATTATATACATGTTTTGCGAATACTAACCATTCAGGTGGTGGAATGAGAAGAATCGACAAATACACTTTTAAATTAATGCATTTACCTTTTTGTATTTCTCGCCTCAAGCTTGCATGTTAAACAACGATGTCACCTTACATTTAAACCAAAATTGCTAGGATAGCCACAAAACCAAAATCAAAACCAAAACTAAAATCAACCAAGTTAAAATTTACCGCCACAACATTCAAAATATAGGACAAATAAAAATTTAATCACAAACAACACAAAACAAAATTGCAACTAAATTAAACATCTCTATCAGATGACCGGAAATCCCTCAGAGGAGGTAACCTACGGTTGCTAACGAGATTTTCCACGGTCTAAATGAAAGTATATAACTCATTAAGTTGAGTTTAATAAGTTCATTTGAACTAAGTGAATCTGAAAGAAAAATAGTGATAACGAAACGAGGAAACCGTGAGATCCTAACCAGTATCGCTCTAATCAACTTTAATATGCCCCATAACATTTAATGACCATAACCATGGGAACATTTGATTTGACATTATAATCTGACACATTAGAAAACTTAAACTCATCATGGTGAGGAGCTTGGAGCTAGCATTGTGGGCAACACGGTCATCTTCATCAGCAAGAGGATCTACAACATTATATCTTTCCTCAGAATTAAACAACAAGTCATAGGATTTTCGAGGTTGTTTGCTTATGCAACATAAATCCTCAACTCATCTTTAGACCTTTTATATAGCTCTGTTGTACATTATAAGCCCTAACTCGTCTTAGGATTCTGAGGTTGGCGTTCGTCACGACCTAAACACTCACATCTTCCAGACCATTTGTGTGATTGTTTCACATGAATCTAAATCATAAACAAATGAATTGGACGGGATAAAATATTTAAATATTTCTCTCCAAAAACTGGAACCAAACATTAGCATAGCTTGGGAAGTTGCTGAGGTTCTTCTCAGGATCTGTGACATCCCCCAGTTCTTCCTTCTTTAGACTCTACAACAAAATATTTTAAATTTGAGTCATTTCCCTTTCACACCTCTTTGTTCGATTTCCTTGAAAAGTCCTATCTTTTTTACCTCTTTGAAGATAATATTTCTTGATTTTTATCGAGAGTTTTCTTTGGTGACTATGGTTATCTAAGATGTAATTAACTATTGGGGTTTGACCTTATAGGAAGTTTTTCCGAACCCACCTTAATATAAACTCTATTTAATTTTTTTTGTTAAACAAGGAAACTTGTCGGCAAATAAAATGGTTTTCGCAGACCAAATAAATGTCATATATTTCTTAATTCATTTGATCGAGTCTCACCCTCAAGTCTTATGTTTATCTTTCGGGATAAATACAGGGTTTGAGGTATGATGTCCTTTCATTTGAACTATGAAAAATATGGGATCAATTTGATTTCATATTTTTCTAAACTTATATAACGTAAATTAAACATCTTTCCAAAGTGGGTGACGAGATTCCGATTCCGACGACCGACAGCTTTTAACGGGCAACTCCACAACCCAAAATAGTGCCGATAACACCTTGTAGCCACGAGCCGATATGGACTCTATACAGTTTTTGTCTAAAGGAGGCTCTTTCCCTACTAGCGACAAGATCTGTAAAAGGAAGCAAAATTCATCACCTAAGACCATGGTCATCACCTAAGACCATGGTCATCACCCTCCCATGTAATGACAATATCAGTGCTGGAAGAAAAAGATCGATCGGGACTAAAACCCACTAAAAAAATGCGCGATGGAAATGGTCAAAGGAAATGAAACTCAAACCAACCGAAGCACTGTGATTAATTAATTTCTCAGAATTGATGGGTTGTCCTAGGTAAAAAAAAAAGTTTTTTTTTTCAGAAAAAGAATTATAAATATTCTTGTATGATACTAACAAGCTTTCAGGTAAAAAAAAAACGCTATCAAGTAGCTGATTGGTCCTCATTATGGCTATCGAGAGATTCACTCCCACTACCCGAGCCATCAAACTCCTCCGAAATATTAGCAAGATGATCGGGGTTCAAAGCATTGAAATATGATAGGGTTGAAAAAATTCCGGTCGACTAAACTGTGGTGAACATATCGCTAGGTATCATACTAGATCCCTAGCCAAAGTTGTTCCGCCAACTCCTCCCAGGGAATGAGGGATCCAATCTCTCATTAAGTTTAGTGACCTCTTTCTTCAGTTGGTCCTCCCTTTGTTTAGATTGTTGCAGCTTCAATGTGGTGAAGTCTTGATCGTCACAAGCCCTCTTAAGATCACTGGCCAAGAAGACAACTTCTTCATGGGACTTTAATAGGCTCTCTTTGACTGTCCTTAAGGAAATTATCTTTTTCAAAAAAAAAACAATTCCCAAGTAGTAAGAAGCCTAAATCGCCTCCATGTGCGATCGAGCATCGCACTCAAGAAGTTTTTCATAAGAGAGCCCCCTTAAAATCTGTCTGAAATTCCAAAAACCAAGTAATTTCAGCCAAAAAAGCCGACATACGCAAAGGATGCCAATCTTTCGAAACATCCAGCAAGCTAAACCATTCATCACCACTCATCCATAGCCATCCTTCAAACCCTACCATAGAATGTTGGCCATGTTCCCCTACTTCCTCTTTAATGAAGAAGGGACAAATTGTCGGCACCCTCCATCGACTTTTTTCCTTCTCAGGGGATAGTTTCTCCTTTTGAAGACGGTGAAGATTCAAAACTAGAAGATGTAGATCCCTCCAAAGTGGAACTAGCTAAAGTGATGAGAGGCTCAACCGCTCTAACCTTCTTGACTGAAGCCAGGTGATTTACATTTGGTCAAGTGTTATGCAGAGAAGCGATGATTGGCTCATATGGAGCAATAGAGGAATGCCCTTCGGTCGCGAGCCTCCTTTGAGTTTCCTCAGAGTCCATTCTCTCTCTCCACTTGCTCTATAATAACCGAATGAGATCGCACAATTGCTGTTAATTCACCGGTGACCATGTCATTGGGGTAACTGAAGATCAATCCTAAACTGATCCAGGTAGAACACCGTGTCTTTGCTAATATTGTCTATCGAGCGCCCTACTACCAACATCCAGTCAAAGGATTTTTGGGTACTTGATAAGTAACACTCCTTTAGGCTCTTCACCTCCTAGTCCATAAGTAAGGAGGAATCAGCCCGCACGGTGCTGAAGAAAATTTGAGAATACTTTGAAGCCATTGTAGTCAGATGAAAAAATGAAAGATAAAGAAGGAGAAGAAATTAGAAAACTTGGAGGACAGAATGCAGAACATGAAAAGAGCTACCCCTGGCCCAATTTATATAGTGGGTGCGTAGATCAAAGAGCTGCATAACGATAAGTAACAGACCAATTGTCCTTTTAAATTCTTTCAAAATATTATTTTATTACAAATGGCATTTATATAGGTTTCAAGCAACCTCTGGAGAACCATCTCTCCATCAATCCTAATCAGCTTCATCTGGTTAGCCTTGTTATGGAATTGACTCAGGACTGTCGAATCATGGACGACTCTCATCTCGGCACGGACATCGCTCAAGGAACCTTAGAGTGACATGGCTTCCCCCTCAAATTGGATGACAACAGTCAATTGCAGTTGAAAGGTAGTCTTTAGATGCTCGTAAGAAGCCAGCCGCCCTGACGCAGGTGGGTCAATAAGATTTTCAATTGTTTTGTGCATAACCTCTGCCATCTCCTACACTCGGCAAACCACATACCCGGGGAGAGTCTCCGGCGCATGGTTTTTTTCTTGCTGAGAGCTTTTGCCCTTGTCTATCAATGAAAAAGGAGAGGTGATCACAACAAGAGGCTCAGTGGAAACGATAAGGAATGTGTCGACCACATCTCTCGACGGCCCGCCTCCTTTGACATCTTCTGTCTCGATTGGCATATCTGCATTTTAAAGTAATCTCAAGTTAATGCACAAGCCAAAGTTCAGAGGAATTTCTTACATACCCATGAGCTTTTTTTTTTCCGCCCCCTTCTTGGGAGGGCTTTCTTTTCCCTTTGGGTTCCTCTTTTTTTTTTTTTTGGGTGTTAGGGCCAAGGGCCCACCCTGGCCTTCCCTTCCGGGGTTCTTGGATTCTTCGTTTGTCCCCTCCTTGGACAAGGCCAATGAACTTGTCCTCACTCGAGCCAGGATCTGTGGGTTTTTGAAGAAGCCTCTTCGGCGACTGCTCTTTAGATCCCTTAGAAGAAGTAACCTGATTGGTCGGCTCAGGGTCGGTCATCTCTTTTATCTTTTCCCTTTTAGTCACCTTCTTCTTTTAGAAGAGATGTCGGAGCGAGGGGGTGGAGGGGATATCTTGTCAGGTCCATTCAACTAGTGTCGGCCTTCTTTTTGCTCATATCGCCCGACATGATGCCTGCTCAGTAGTACAAAAAAAGGTTGGCAAAAGATGAATAGCCCAATTCCTAGCCTTATTTATTAAACACGCAGAACATGAAATAAACGAGAAACTAATTATTAAATTATTATTTTTGGTTGTCGTAACACAATTAACTAATAATTTCTCTGTCCTTATGTAGTTGACGCCATCAAAGAACAAGAAATTCAGGGAACTAATATATATACACCAATAATATCTGCATGAATCTCATAGACAACGAATAATTGAGAATACAAAGCTTTCCTCCGAGGTAAGAGATCAATCGATAATTTAACTCCAATCATGAGAGGCAGCGTCTCTAAACCTGAGATAGGTTAAATCTCTGGAGATGGTTCCCCACTCGATAACATCAAATTCCACCTAAGGTTAGGCGCAAATTATCCCGGCAATAAGTCTTGTCGGATATCCCGCATAGGCAGCTAAAATATCCGCCCATGACCTTGCGATAGGAGATATCTGACCACGATGAAGAACATACCACGCAGGTGAGATATAGGTCCTTTAAGATTTGAGCCAGATAGCAAGTGAGCCACTGTTCACCAGACGAAACAAATAGACCCATTAGTCTACCGATCGATCGAAGCAACAAGTCTCGCAGAGCCTATCGGCCAGACCTCTTGTAGAAAGAAAGACAATATTCAAACCAACCGATTACGCCCTCTAGGCATAGGCGGATTTCAGATGACCAACCGCCAACCAATAGCATCCACTTAAACTCATAAGTCATTGTAATCCGTTATTTTTTGCCAATATTATGACGGTTATTAATTCAAATTATATACATTAGTTCTATTAAGGGCGGTTACTATAACGATTCAAACCTTCTTAAATTGTACTGATTAGACCTATTTAAGTAGGTAGTCTTCAGACAAATAAAAAGATGCTAGTTTTTTCCAGATAAAATTACGGTGCGTGTGTGCTCTCTCTCTCGCTCTCACACGCACACACATCTTTTTCAATTTCTCACAAGAAGATAAGTTAAGATTCAACAATATATATATATATATATATATATATATATATATATATATATATATATATATATATATATATATATATATATATATATTAGTCATAATATATTATTCATAATTTTGATCAGGCTTTACGGTCAAAGAAAAATGATACAACATTATTATATTTTTTGTTCATTCAAAATGATAGCCATTATTATTTGGATAAAATGATAGTTCACGTTATATTCTGTTGCCCATTTTACAACTCCTTGACATATTGAATTTCAAAGAAATTGCGGGTTTAACTGCAATTTCCAACGTGAAGCGAGACATCTTAATACCAACGCATCGGTCGTCGTTTGTCTTGTTTACCACCGGCGATGTTGCCCTACCGGAATCTTGTCGAAGCGGAGGTGGCGCTCGGTAGAAACCTCACGACCTTAGAAACCTGCTGGTTCCATTACTCTGCATTGATGCCCGATTACCTCCTCTACTACCACAACATCGCCTTCCTCTTCCTCATTTTCACACTTGTCCCACTGCCCATCGCCGTTGCAGAGCTCATCAGTCCATCCACCATCGCGCCCTTTAAGCTCCAACCGAAGGTCATCCTCCCGCCCACATCCTTCCTCAAATGCTATAAAGAAGTTCTCCGCGTCTTCTTCTTCGTCGTCGGCCCTCTCCAGCTCATTTCATACCCCTCCGTCAAGGTAATTCTCCTTGTTTTTCCATTCTTATTCTTGAATTCGGACATTTTTCTTGTTGGATTGGAATGCATTTTTATTAAATCCTTGATTGGATTTTGATTTTGGTTTCGTAGTTGGTGGGGATCAGGACCGGGCTACCATTGCCGTCATTGTGGGAGATAGTGGCGCAGTTGGTGGTCTATTTTTTGGTGGAGGATTATACGAATTATTGGATCCATCGGGCCATGCATTTGAAGTGGGGTTACGAGAAGATCCACCATGTGCATCATGAGTTCACGGCGCCAATGGGTTTCGCGGCTCCGTACGCGCACTGGGCGGAGGTGCTTGTGCTTGGAATTCCCTCGTTTCTTGGGCCAGCTTTGGCTCCGGGGCATATGATCACTTTCTGGCTCTGGATTGCCCTGCGCCAGATTGAAGCCATCGAGACGCATAGCGGGTATGGGTTATGATTCGTTGATAATTAATGCTTCTGCCTTACTGTTTTTTCTTTCCTTTTTGAATTTATTATTTGAAGAATGTTGGTGGGGTGGATTGAATTAAATAGGTTTTACTCTATTTTTCTTTTTGACTGATCTGATAACTATGGTTGGCAATATGTCTATGTAATTAAAGTTACAATTCATGGGGTAAAGTACTCTGGTTGGGTCACTGCATGTGTTTTCTGTATTGTCTGTTTTGATTGTTAACAATATTATTCCCACTAGCTTCTAGATTAATGATATTCTCAAGTGGTCGATTTTTACTAAATCATAGGTGCCTGGCTACCTAGCTTGACTTGCATGATTTGTGTGCCACACAACAAGATGGATGATATTGTTAAAAGTAAAGAGAAAATTAAAGAGATGGAAGGAATTAATTGTATTTCTCATGTCATTTAAGCAGATGAATTTCACTATTCATAATTATGAAACTGATGGCTAAGTGTGCTTGTCAAGCGACTAGCAAGGAATAAAGTGATTAACAGAATGTTGCATGGGCATATTATTGTCATAATGGAAATAAATATCATAAAAAACAAATTAAATGCTATAGCACTTCTATCTCAATCATCCAAACTTTATTTATCTCAAAATTATGTCCATCTTACTTTATTGATAAAAATCTAGAGTTATTTTATTGTGAAAAATGTTTAAGTGTCAAAATACACTAAGAATACTTATCCTAACTATCCTTATAAAGTCCTGTAACCTTTTTCTATCATTAATGATGGCCTGTATGGACCATTTCATGTCACTATTCTTTTGGGCTAAGTATATCATCTTCTCTATCGACGATCACTCTAAAATCACTTAAATTTTCTTAATAGAAAAATTCTAAGATTTATCATGTAGAAAAGAAATTTTTTTCTCTTTTAATAAACTCAATTTAAAACCCAAATCCAAAATGAATTTTTAATGCAGAATTCATCATTTAAGGCTAAGCTGGATGCAAAATAATTTATTCAGAATTATGGCCTTCTTAAGAGCGCTCATGAAATTTGCAATGAACAGGGAAGTATTATTCACAATTTATAGCTTTGATAATTTTATTGATAAGATCACAGATTGCAAAATTTTAGGAGCTAATAGGGTTGAGTTTAGGGATATGGAGTTTGAGATTTTGATTATTTCAATTTCTTTTCTGTACTGATATATTTTATGATATAGAGAGATATCCCTAGTCATGTAAGTTAGTGCCTTTAAGTCCCTAATTCTTGATTAGGTTGTTTTATATTTTTAAACAAATGCATCCATAGACATGTTTTTAAGCAATTGCCCAATGTTGATATTAGGCGTCCCTGAGTTAGTTTGGAGTTGGTTGAACACCTTTTCTTAACATCTCCATTTGCTCTTGACTGAATGATACTAGTGTGGATTAAATTGGTGATTTCAAAACTTTCTACTTTTTGGTTGCTCAGAAGCCGCGACTTCTTTTTTCAAGTTTCTAATCATAAGGATTCTTTTTGGGGGGAGTTCACTCCAATGTTTTTTTTAAGGAATTTTTGTTGGATATATGTGTATCTTGAGAGGTGTGTGCAGAGTTTTATTAAGCAAATGGGGTGCCTTGCTCTCCTATAGTGATCTTATTACTAATATTTCCTTGTTTGTACGTTAAAGAATGTTTTTTGAATGGATGGGAGGATTTTTTATTCAATTTCCTTCCTTCAACCTCACCATGATTTTGTTAAGATCGAGAAGGAAACTGGATATATTATCTTTCTCAATTATTTTTGATACTTGGTTGCCTCTTCGAGACACTCCTGATCTAGTTTTTCTAAGACATCCATTCAATGCCATAACACATTAGGAGTATTACAAGATTAACCAATGAAAAATTAATCTAGTCGAATAGAGGGTACCTTTGGTTTCATATGGCTAGGAGGTATTTTAATTGTCCAAGCATTTTTTTTATGCATCTCCAATCTCCTTTGTTGGGAACAAAACTTAAAATTTTTGCCAATTTTACTTTTGAAGGTGTTAATAAACTAGTGTATAATCAATTAGTTTTTAGATCTTCATAATTTGAACTTTTGATCTTACTTTTGAGGGGCACGCTAATGAAATAATCATCCTCGCCTTTTTTGTTTATGAAAATCTTAAATATTTTGGCTCATTTGTAATAGTTTTGCCTATTCAGCTTATGCCGAATTAATGTTAGATTATAGAAGCTTTATAGCCATGAATGATTGTTTCATGGTTGGAGGTAGAGTAGGAGGAGGATTTTTTATTGGAAACCAATTTTTGTTTTACCACGACCATGGTTTGAAGTAAGAAAGAAGAACTTGGAGAGAAAAGAGGGGGTTACAGGACATTGCTTTGATACTAAGTTAAGAATAAAGAGAGAAGTAAAATACATAAGAGAGGATTTCATTGTATTTTTTTTTTCAATGAAGTAGCCAAAGTACTCTATTTATAAGCAAGCAAGAGACACTTATAGGGGCCTATCAAGAGACAATCAATGAAGGAACTAATTGTGAAAAATTATTTGAAAGAATCTTTTTTCTTCTAATAGAAATAAAAAACATGAAAATAGGGAAGATGAAAGTAAATGCACAAGGGAGATGAGCTGCTTTGCAATTCTAGTCTTGAGGTTCAGGAGAAAAGTGCCCCATATATTTCCAAAGGACTTATATTGATCGTTGAAATGCTGAGCTTGATTAGTAGAATTGATTGTTGATTCACTAGGGAGGCTTGTTTTTTTTTTTTTGTTTAATATTATTTAATCACTGCATCATCATGCAATGTTCTATTAGGGAATGGAGCAGTAATTTTTGCCTTCAATTCATCAATACTTTATTTAATGAGCGGTTTTTGGGAGTTTAAAGGTTGAAATACTAGAATGGTTTGAAATACAAACAAAGTCTTGTGTTTTGATCATTGAGTTTTCTACGCTTCTTTGTATTTTCAATAATATAAAGTTTCTATAATGCTTTCAGATTTTACGTTGGTACCATTAAATGTGGTACGCTAAGGAAAATCAAATTAATGAGGAAATAAAGAGGTTAGGCCAGTTTTAAATAGATTTACACTAGTGTAAGCCTTGAAAGAAACAAAGGCAGTTATGCATAATTTCAAGCATTTGTATACCTAGTAATAGTAACAAATTTAGTATCCAGGTAAATACCCTTAAAGCCAATATTTTATTAATTTAGGGATTCTTTAAGGTGATATGGCTACTTGACAACCAAGTTGTTAGGAACATCATAGACACCCTTGGAAGTAAAGTGAGACATAAAAAAAGTAGCTATAAATTGATAAGTCTATTTTAGTTTTGTGGAATATTTTTGAGGAACATACAATTATGATGACCAAAGAATATTTTGTAAAATAACTACTTTTTAAGATTTGTTGCATTTTGAGTTCAAAAGCGTTGTTAAATAGCTTCTGTTATGTAACTACTCAGAAGGCATGTGTAAACTGCTTATAAAGTGGAAAAACATAAAAGCGTTGTTTTCATGGATAGGAGAGACGCTAATCTTTTCCATTTTATATTCCTTCATCCATACTCGATAATCTCTTCTCCTTCATTATTTGTCTTCAATCTTTTCCTTTTTCTTATTGAAATCCTCAATATTTACTTCCCATGAACTTCAAGGTCATTTTCAAAACTTTTGATCAAACATTTTTCTACTTTATATCCATAGTTCTATTCTAATGCTCTTTCTACATCAACCCATGCCAAATTTTTATTACAAAAATTAACACATAATTTGTATTTCAAGTTTTTATTTTTTATTTTTTATTTTATTATTTTTATTTTTTTATAATTCAAAGTGATATTCTCATTACTTGGCACCTTGAGAAAATGCTCATTACGCAATTCCTTAATAATAAATCCATTTGAGAGCTGAGCAACACATTATAATATGGACTTGCCTCACATTAAAGACTTCTAGGCGAGCATCTCATTTGTCTTTACCAGTATTGTTTCATGCAAGTTGTCATCATCGTGATGGAAAAAAATCATGTTTTTATAATGCGCATGCAGAAAGTGATCTAAATACTTTGGGAAAACAAGTAAGAATTCTCTCTTCAGGAGGCTTCTTCAAGTATAATATTTGATGACGTTGTTCTTTTAGATAAAACAAGTGTATATCCCTATGTTTTAGCCCTGTTTTTTGCGGATCTGTGAAGGCATGCCTAGCGAAGGAGGACGCTGGCGTGGAAATATTATTACTTTGAGATGTAAAAATTTAAGCAAACATTATATTAATTTTGATTAAGACAACTGTTAAGACTGCTTGAATAAAGTTAGAAATGTGATTAGTTGTAATCAATCATAACATTAAATTTGTTGTAAACTCTAAATCAAACTAAGTAACAAATTTTTGTTTTGTGGTGATATGTATGATTATGCTAGAAAGCACAAATCCTTAAATTTATTTGAAGTCGCATAAATTAAAGATGTTCCCTTAGCTGTCTCAATGATGCTGAGCGAACATCCTAAAGCAAATTTAAAAGCTTTTGATTACTTTTTAGTTATAGAAACTTTTGATTTGCTTTGAGTGAATATTAGTGATATTCACTTGGTCATCTTATCAATGTGTGTTTTTCACAATCATAAACTTTATGTTTCATTGTATTTCAAGTTTAAAAGCCTTCCTATACAGGTTATTTTAATGTAAATTGCTGAATAAGCATGTGTAAATAACTTGAACAATTTAAATACTAAATGTTTGTAATATTCATGTCCTAGGGATACAGTAAAGGTTGATGCGGTTTATTTCATCTTCATCTTCTTTGGTGCACTCTTTTCCATGATGTTGTCTTTCGTTTATTCTCTTTGAACTAATTCTCTTAATCCTTAATGTTTACTTCGATTGAATTTGAAAGTCTTGCACCTGCATGTGGTTTAAATTCTTTTCTAGTTCATACATTGTTTATTAAAAATTTGGTTCTCTTTCTACAACCATATGGTCTTGCTATTACCAAAAATTACTCATCATCCACATTTAAAACGCCACATTTAAAAAGCCATCTCGCATATCATGATAGAGTTGTTTGCTTCATTTGTAAGGTGCCTCGAGGAAAAATGTTTCTTTTGACATCCTCCTTTTTTACGAATATTCTCAAATGAGTGGCCTTGTCCTACTTTCTTGGGTGGCTAGGCAAGCAGCCAGCTTATTGTCATCATAAAAAATGAATTATTTTAAAGATTTTTTTTTTATAAGACTCCTATATAGGGGAGGCTTTTGCTCAACCTTTTCACGAGTCAAGTAAGAGTTCTTGGCTCAAGTGGCTTCTCCACATACAATTGTAATTTATCATTCTGACAATATTGTTACTTTTGGATGAAAAGGGCGTAGCCAGCATATGAACCTCTTACCAATTTAGAATTCAGGACAGTGTTGCTAGTACTTGATTCTCTGAAGACAACAACATTGTTTGAGCTATTGGAGGGTCAAATAGATGTTTGCCAAATATTTGATTGAGTTCTTCAAGTTATTTGAATAAATTTAGATCCTACAGTGGGGGCAATTTTATCCACGAGATTGTGGTACGCTAAGTGCAAAATATGTCATTTCATCGAAATTAATTATTTATATGGATTCCACATTGATACCAAAAAATATTGTCTTCTAGTTGCATCTTGTGCAAGAACCTGTTTAGAAACGTAAATTTATTTTCCAAATTGGTTAAAATCCTATGCTAGTTGTTAAAGTCTTAAAATTTATCAATGAAAATTGCGTAAAGCATTTCTTTGAAATTTTGTAATGCCTTTTCTTGAAATTTCCTACAAATACTAATATTTAGTAGTTCTTTGAGGATGTATTCATTCTTTTTCTCTTTACGGTGGCTCACAGTGCATTATATCATTTTATTTTAAGATAGGAAGCTATTTGGGTCCATAAAATTCACTTGTGTCGGTTTGATCGACCATCCTGTTTGCACTTGTGTATATAAACTTAGCATTTTGCATGATTGAATCGATAAGTCTTAAAAAGAAGACCAAATGCTGGAGCATAATGCAAAAGATGATAATTGTGTTAATTTTACCCTTCACTTGATAATCAAACGATTTAATTTCACCATCAAATTTAGGCTGATCCTTCTTGTTGGATCCTTAACTTCTAAACTTCAGTACTCTTTTAGTTTTCTTTTCTACCACTGCAATATTTCGGTAGGGACTAATGATGATAAAAAATATTAACGATAAATTTTTTTCATAAATTTGTACTGCTTTGATTTTTTTTTCTCTTGCTCATTATTGAAAAAAAAAATTAATAAATTTTTTTATTTTATTTTTTTTTCAATAATGAGCAAGAAAAAATAAAATATAAGTAGTTATGTTATACAAATTAGTTTAAATGTAAAAACTTAGAGAACTGGGAGAAATATAAGGTGGCTCATAGGGAGTCTAAGAGAACAATTTGTAACGCTAAAAATTTTACTTTTAGTAATTTTTATAATAGATTGGATACTAAAGAGGGTGAAAGTAATATGTATAAACTAGCCATACAAAGAGAAAAGAAAAGTAAAAAAATTAATTCAAGTGTATTAAAGATGAAAATCAAAATGTATTTTTCTTAGAGGAAGTTATTCAATATATGTTTGTGAGCTATTTTGATAAACTTTTCCATGAAGTTTTTAAAATATGATCAACCTTATTGATCTTAATATCGCTAATAATAATAAAATATTTTCTTTTTACCGCCGGTTTTAAAGAAAATCAAGGATGGAAAATTAATAGGGACTGATGATTTTCCAATTGAAGTGTGAAACTATTTAGGAGATTTTAAAGTTTGTTGGCTTATTAAACTTTTTAATATTATTCTAAAAGCTAAAATGATGTTTGAGGAGTGGATGAAGAGTATTTTGGTACCCATTTTTAAGAATAAAGAGGTGTACGAGAGAGTGTGCATATTATAGAAGAATTATGTCGATGTGTCATACTTTAAAATTATGAGAAAGGGTAACTGAACACAGGTTAAGATGTGATGCAAAGATTTCTCATAATCAGTTTTGGATTTAAGTCGGACAGGTCTACCATGGAAGCTATATATTTATTGAGAGGTTTCATGGAGAAGTACAGAGAGTAAAGCGGATTTACATATTATTTTTATTGATTTAGAAAAGCTTATAATAAGGTTCAAAGAGAAGTCCTTTGGAGAGTTCTAGAGATGAAAGGTATTGATATGACTTATATTCAAGCCATTAATGATATGTATACTTTAGCTGTTACTTCTGTTCAAACAGAAGGATTGACCAAGTATTTTCCTGTTTAAGTTGTATTACATCAGGGATCGTCTTTAAGCCCATATCTTTTTGCTTTAGTTATGGTCGCTCTTATTGGACACTTACAGGAGGATGTATTGGTGTATACTTTTCGCTAATGATATCCTTCTTATGTATAAGATTAAAGAAATAGTTGAGGAAAATTTTGAATTATGGATGTCTGCATTGGAGTCTAAAGGCCTTCGTTTGATTAGATCTAAAACTAAATGCATGTAATGTAATTTTAGTAGCAATAACTCTAGGGGCAGAGTTGTAACTATGAGTGATCAAATCATTAGAAGGTGTGAACATTTTAGGTATCTTGGGTCTATTATTCAAAGTGATGGTGCTATAAATTGGGATGCTATTAGTATAATTCAAGTCAGTTGGCTGAAGTGGAGGAATTCAACAGACCTATTGTGTGATAGAAAAGTACTACTTAGACTTAAAAAAAATTATTTATAAAATGTTGGTGAGACCTGCAATGCTCTATGACACATAATGTTGGCCTTTAAAAGAGAGACATAAAACAAAGTTCAGTGTTTTTGAGATGAGAATGCTTAGGTGGATCAGTAGATTGACGCTTAGAGACAAATTACGAAATACATATATCCATGGTAGGGTTGGTGTAGCTCCAATGGCGAACAAAATTAGAGAGAGCCAACGTCGACCATCTGATGATCTAGTTAGGAGAGTAGATGTTTTAGATTCGACTTATGTTAAGAAAGACAGAGGTATACCTTAGAAGACATGGGCATATTGTATAAAAAATGATCTTAATCGATTAGAATTAAATGAAATTATGACACTCAATAGGAAACAATGGGAAAGGAGTCATGTAGCTGGCCCCCCTTACTGAGATAAAGGCTTGTTGTTGTTGTTGTTGTTGGTTTTAGAAATTAGTATGCTCTTTCATTTGAATTTTATATGTTAATTATTTTATGCATTGCAATGTTGTCATTAACAAGTTTATTTTATACAGTTATGACTTTCCCTTCAGCCCTACAAAGTTTATTCCTTTCTATGGAGGTGCGGAACACCATGATTATCACCATTATGTTGGTGGGCAGAGCCAAAGTAACTTTGCATCGGTATTTACGTATTGTGACTACATTTATGGGACTGACAAGGTATTCCTAAAAGCAATTATATTCAGCAATGTTTATGAGTGCTTTTGAAATGGAATCTTGTTGCTAATGCTTCAGTACTCTTTTTATCCAGGGCTTTAGATTTCAGAAAGCACATCGTGCAAAGGTAAATTCACATTCTCCTGCCATTATGTTCTTGATTTTGAGGCCTTTAATCTTTTAGCCTTATAAAACATTGAATGGATGCTAAAGGGTTCAATAAATTGACAAACTTTTGTTCATCACAATCGGAGAAAACCCTTCTAATATTTTTTATTAGATTGAAAATGTATAAGAATTTGTCGAATTACTGAAGCTTTTTCGCAGCCATTTAAGTTTTTATGTTCAAGGGCAAATTTAATTGGTTGTGGGTAGAAAATATTGTTTTAGAAAATGATTCTTTAGTTTTTCATTCATTTGATTTATGAAATATATTTCATCATATTTAAGGTAATATCTTAAATTAATGATCATATCCGACCAGATGGTACCTTTTTCAAATTTAGTATTTTTCTTTTCTATAGGCAATCAAGTTGGTACAAAATATCATTATTTGTAGTCAAACCTCTCATGCCACCTCAACACCTACATGGTAAAAAAATAACATGACTAAGCTTTTATGGTATCTATTACAGAACAAAAGTGGAAAAATATGGACAAAAAGAACTCTTAAAATCGAAAATCTCGGTTGAACATTTGTAACTGGTAAATCTGAACTGAAAGTGCAAATTTTGGTCTTATCAACCTTCAAAATACATTTCTTTATGTAGGTATTTTAAATAAAATAATATTTGTAGTTTCATAATACGACGTAATAATGGTAACTTGAGCGCTACCAAATCCTTACATTTCAGCTACAGAAACATATGATTTGGTTCTAAAAATGAGCAGAGAGTAATTTTCATATGATTGGAGGCATCATCTTTAATGCCTTTCAGTAATATCATGTTTTTTTCTTTCCATGTTCGATGCCAACTTTGTTCTTTCTTGTAACAGTTGAGAGAGCAGTGGATAGCAGGGGAACAGAACGAAATAGACATCTCAAACCACAAAGGCAAGTTTCAGTAGATCCAAATTTTATCTTTTTTGTTTGTTCTGGCTGCACATGGAAGTTTTGTTTGCTGATGTTATGCCAGGCTGGTTGTGTCTATTGGTAATATTATATATTGATTCATGTGTTTGCTTCCTATCAAGTTGTATTAAACCCTACCAAATACTAAAGAGATATTATTGACCTAATTCTCTACAACTTGCATGAATTTCGTACCAATCCAAACTGCAACGTTTTACTAAAATGTAGCTTTTTTTTTAATGTGCCTCTCTACTTTATTCTAAACTTTGATTTGATAATATTAGGTATTAAACAGTAATTTAGCTGTTATTCTTCTTGCATAATTGAATGAATTATTTTGCATGCATGATGATTGTATGCTTGGTGTTTTGAGTAGTCATGGAGCTTCCAAATAAATGTATGTTGAATGTTTTGTTCTGTGTGTGCTCACGTAATATATTGGTTGAAATTAAATTGAAGAATTTTGAAGTGTAAGATTTAAATGCACATCCAGCCAAAAAAATGGGCATATACATATATACCCCTCAATTCCTATATATTTACATATCTAGCACCAAAATTGTGCTTTTCACATTTATAACATCCAAATCTTTCATATCATATAAAAAATATCAATGTTTTAACTTTTAAAAAGATAAATATATGTTTTCATGAATGGATAAAGTGGTATGTATGTAAAATATGCAAGATGTTAAAATATGTAAATACATTGGAATTGAGTGATATGTATGTAAATCTTCAAAAAAAAAAAAAAAAATTTTGGGTTGCATGTTCCCTTTTTCCTAAAGAATTGAATTTAGGAGGAGACGAAATTCTCTATTATTAAAGAAATCTAGCAGCTCAGGCTTTAAAGTTAAAATAGCATTATGGGAGGGGCTAAGATTCTCTCCAATTATCATTTCCCCATCATCTACTTCGAGTTCTTCTTGATTGATATGAGAAACAAACAATGGTGATTCTAGCAATTCATAGTAAATTGGATGGTTGTGCACCGTGTAGTTGGAGAAATTATTACATCAGGACACTTGACGCAAATTTGAGTCAGGCGTCCAATTAAAATGGGTCACATTAAAATGTGTAACCTACTGAAATACACTGGATTGTTTTTTTGTAAAAGCATGAGACCCATCTTAAGACGTGGCCAATTTTAATTGGACGTCCGTACGCAATAATTTTTCACATGTTAAATGGAGAGTATTTGAATCGATTCAAATGGTGATTAATGAATTTTTATTCATTCTAATTTGTATATTTGACTGAGGGTGCTAATTATATGAATATTGCATCTGATGTAAGGTTTTATTGAGGATTATGAGAAATGTGCAATCAATTTCTTAATTTCAATTTATTTTAATAAGAGAGTTCGTTCTTTTTTCGAGCATTAAGGGGGGCATAGTTTTACTTTTTATCTTCGTTAATTCAAATTTTAGCATTAAGGAGATTATTTATTTAAAAGAAATTGTCAGAGGCTATTATAATGTACATAACAATTCGAGTACCACCTCTTTAAGGCCAACTGTGCCAGAGGGGATTCGAACCGCCGACCTAAGTGGTCTTATATGTGGATGCCAACCAACAGGTCGGAGTACGCGACACCCTTTAAACATATATATGTATATGTATATGTTGGATCCTCTATAGAATTCTAGCTTCTATAGAATCCATACTGAATCATACTAGAGAGATCACAATTAATATTGTTTTGTTGTTTACTCTCTCTCTCTCTCTCCTCTATAGCTCATATTCCAAAGAAAAGTTTACCATATATGCCTGTAATGCTAAAAATTAGAGAAAATGTTTTCTATTTCTAGGGAAATATGCCTGAAAGGCTATTTCGAATTAAAATACATCCAAACTTCAAAGAAATGCGAGCTTGTTTATGTGAACGAACTTTCATGCATAAAGTTCCTTGATTTTTCATCTGGTCTTCCTCATTTTCGAAGATTATCATTTGTTAGTAATGATTCTACAAGCAAACTTTTTACGCTAAGCTCGTGTCCTCATCTCCGAGCTATATATATATATATATATATATATATATATATATATATATATATATATATA
>NEWO01000545.1:154823-165097 GCA_003013225.1 Phalaenopsis aphrodite | reverse complement strand
TATATCTATATATGTGTGTGTGTGTGTGTGTGTGTGTGTGTGATCTAGATTTAAAAATTTTATTTATATTTTGAACGTTCAATTGATAAAGATAGTACATAATTGATTATTAGTTTGAGCTTAATTAAAACTTGTTGGAATTTTGAAACATTAATCTAACAAAAGAACAAGGTTGGTGAGAGCTTGGTCAAGGTTAAAGCCAATTCAGATTAAAAAAAAAAAGGTTTGAATATTATTCAAATATATTATTCAAGTAAAATATATTTTTTAATTCGAATATATTTTTTCCCAAGTAAAATAAAAATGTGATTCATGATTTTTTTTTTTACTTTTCCTAACTATTTTGAAATTAACTCAAATATCTTGTTATATATGGACCTGTTTGGGAGTGTAATGAAAAAGGTTTGATAATTTAAGGCTAACAATTTTTTATTTGTTAATAGTAGTAATATTACATTTGTCATTTCTAAATTTTAAATTAATAAGTATTTGAATATGCAATTGACGATCAATGTAAAGGTGGGTGTTTTGTTTTAGAATTTTTTTTTATCTTTTTTAAATTAATTTTGATTACCCCAATTTTTGGCTTGGTAGCTTGATCTCATACTTTCAAATTTTAAAATAGATCTAATATTTATTAATGAGAGTGATTTCAATTTGATGATCTTTAAGGGCACATTTTATAAAGTCTCAAATATGCCTATTAATAATAGATTTTGGTATTTTATAGTGATTCAATCATAGTTAGATCTAGTGTTGCACACCTAAAAGAAATATTCACCCAAAAGAAAATTACGAATATTAAATTGCCAACTAGATTTCTAGGAGAATAGCAAATTAAACTTGAAAAAAAATTTACCATATTGATTCTGAGAGGACTTGCAAACCAGGTTCATGGTGTCAACCTGCCAACAATAATTTGAATTCACTTACCAAAACAAAGGAAAAAAAAATCTCAAGGTGTAAGAATTTGTCTAAAATACACAAACAAATTCACAAAAAACAAGTAGCCACCTACCCTTCGAACAGAGACCCTACCCATATTCTTATGAAACCAAATAACGTTTTTTCATCCAACAATCAACTATTTGTTTGATTTTAAGTATGCATTTAGTCAGCACACCTTATATATTTTCCTTTATTTATTTATTTTCTTGTAGCTTTTCTTGTAGTGCTTTTTACCACATATTCTCATCTATAAATAGAGAATCTAAGAGGGAGCAAAGAAATTTGTGCTGTGTTTTTTAATTCTACCCTTTTGAGCTAAAATAATTGTTATCTATTCCTCTGCTTACAACTCTTTTTTCAACTTTCCCCACTTAGTAAAATTTTAGCATAAACTATAATTAAAATAGATGTCAGCATTATTTTAAGTGTGATGAGCATGGACAAATAACACAAACTAGAAGGAACACACAAAGATTTACTAAAGGGCTTAGCAGAAAAGCAACCAAAAAATATCAACCAAGAGAAACCTTTATAAACATGCAAAGACATTTATTTTTTATTACTCAGCAACAAAGTAAAAAAGGATGATTGATTAGGTCAAATGATCTAAAGCAACTTGGATTTGATCACAAGAACTATTGACAAGAGTAAAACAATTTAAAGAGTCAACTATCATGATAGCGATGAGGAACGTGAGAGTAAGAGCGGTGCGATCCCAAAACGTGATTTATTATCCAAAATTAAAATAAAAGGAGTACCTCAAAACCTCTTTAATGAGAATAACGAGAGGAGAGAAAATACCGCAATTGATAAATGACTTTTTTAAAGATAATGTCAAAGCCAAATGGCTTCCAATTTTGAGAACTCGCAAGTGAACACTTACTAATGATGGATTAATACAATGAAACACATTGCTTACTTTGAATGAATTGTCTCATTACTGGATAAAAAAAAAATTCTGAAGTGTTAGTTATTCTTCATGATCTTTAATAAATATGCCTTTATATATTTTTCTTGCTTAGCATTAGTTATAATTACATTATTTGTTAATTCAAGAGGATGTTTATAACTCAATTTGCTAACATTCACTGTCCCCATAAGAACTCCTAAAATTTATTAAAAATGTGCCAAGAGTTTGGCGAGTTGCATAGAAGCTTCATTAATCATTTTATAGAGAGATGATCAAGGTTAAAGACTTATAGTCTATTGTGGCTTAAATTTTCCTAACCTAATGTCTTCATAAGGAACCATTAAATTATGCACTTGATTCATATCTATCAAGTATACTAGTCATGTTAAGGGAACTTGCCAACACTCATGTGAACACAAAGGAATACAATTAGAAAGTAGAGGCATCATCCTCAAGTTGACTCCAAAGTCAATATTGAGTGAAGAAAGTAAAGTCACCTACTTAAAAATAATTTAATAATTCCAAGCTTCTACATTTAAATTTTACTCATTATTGGCCATATATCATCTTCATTAACCTTAGTCGGTGTACCATCAGTTAAGTTTTTTTTGGGAGACATGATGACTATAAGAGGATAAAGTTATCATTAAAAAAACCATATTCTTATAATTTCCCTATATTATCCTAATTATGGGTATTCACAACCAGTTTAGTAAAATCATTTAAGAAATGGAGTACTTTAGCCACCTCTAACTAAAATAACTAGCTCCCACTTAAGAGATATGATTAGATATTATTTCCTTCATGTTATATTTGCTTAGGTAATTTATATTATTTAGTCATCCATGCTAGTTTGGGCTAACTTAAGGAAGGAAGCAACTTATTGAGTTAGCCTCAAGCAATTAAGTTAAAGAGAGGTGAACTCAAACATAATAATACCGTCATCCATCACTGAAGTTATCCTCATCTCCTTCTCTTAAGCTAAAAGACTATTGAATGTTAATACTTATGATGACATTGTCATAATATCATACTGATTAAAATAAGGAGCTCTACCATAATTATTATCAAGAGCATCTTTGAAAAGACAAGGATTGAGAACACTTGTTTATATTAGAATATGGGCCCCTTATTTATATGAATATATAATTTTTTTGAAGTACTAAAGGGAAACTAAATGAGTACTTACTTTAACAAAAATGTGGGGAGATAGTGATTAACGATTCATTATAATAGCTAACATTATTAGGGTCGACACCTCAATTAATTACATCACTATATATAGTTGAACTCTCCTTACCAATTTTTGTACTGTTGTTTCAACATACCACATCATTATGAAGTTTCCACTTGAGGGACAAGAGGCATGAGAGTTGGTCTGCTTCAATCATGGACCTTCTACGTGAAGGTAGTTTACACGTCTTAAAATTAACTATTTTTATATGTGTATTTCTTGCTCATTTTAAGGATATTACGTTTTAATGAAAGACATTTTGTGTTTTTTTTATTTCAAGTACAAGAAATGGAGTTTAAGAGCAAAATGATCAAAAATGGGTCAAATGAAGCCAAAGAACAAATGAATTAACCTAATGTTTTAGAAGCTCAGTGCCTAGCCGCCACGGTTTGGCGTCTAGGCGTCAGAGACGGTTATGCATATATTCAATGAATTTAGACAATTTTTGAAAAGGTGCCTGAAGTGACTCTTGGTTATTTTCAAAGATTTATATATATGAAGCATTTCCAGATGTCCAAGAAGAGAGGAGGAGGAGAAGAAAGTCATTTTTGGGCAGGTTAGACCACTGGTGGGGTAGGCGGCCACCATAATGAGAGTGTGGTGATTGTGAGTGTTTGTTGAGTATAGTGTGAGTTTTGTGGAGTCAAGTTCAGTCAGGAAATTTCAGAAGATTGCTTGAGGAAAAGTTTGAGATAAGTATTTGTACTTTTGCTTAATTTTTATTTTGTCAACTTGGTTTTTAGTATATATCATGTTTTATTTTGTTATTCTCATGAGTTATGAGTAGTTTTCTTTTTTTTTCTCCTTGTCATGAGAGGTAATCATGTGTGGGGTTAGAATGTTATGAAGATTTCTTTTATTCCAAAAATTTGTGAGGGTATTTTTATTGGTTCTTAATTTACTTTGTAAACTGACCACTTGTAATGTTAAAATTCATTGCGAAACATAATGACTCGGGAGGGCTATGATTTCATCCAACTAATGAGTACCACACTATACCTTGGATTGAGGGAATTCCACGTACAAAGTTGAGTGCAAATAGATTGGGAGAAAAGTTTTGATGGGCATAAAATTGATAATTCTAGAATGACAGACTGGAACCTTTATCAATTTTTGTCTTTAGTTAGGAACATGAGGCCTGGTTAGTACTATAGAGAGGGTACAGTGGGTATTCTGAAAATGAGAGGCTAGAAGCTACTCAGCACAACCATATCAATCATAAACTTAACTTTAATTTAGCCATTCTTTATGCACTCAGGAGAGAATAAAGAATATGTATGCTTCTATGTATCACAAAACTTCATTTTTATCTTTAAGAATTTAATTCCTAGGGTTTATTTTAGGAGAATTGTATTTTATTTTCCTTTATAAGTATTTATTTATTTCTTTAAAATTATAAAAAGAGAGAGAGAGAGAGAAAACTGAAATAAAAAATAAAAAAAATATTTTTTTTTTATTTTGGAGTGTTTTGTTTTACTTTTATTTTTCTGAACTTTTAATATTGCATGCATAGTTTAGGATCTGAAGGTTTAGTGCCTTATGATTCTTAGTTAGGAAAAATCATATGAAAAATTCAAAAATAAAAAGAACTTCACAATTTTATCGAAATGACAAACACATCACAAGATAATTCTGAAAATCAAACTGTTGAAAATGAACATCGTAATATACAAAGGCCTTTAAGGAACTACGCAAACCCTACGACAGATGAAATTCACTTAAGTATACAAACCTCTATTGTAGTAGCTAACTCATTTGAATTTAAACCTATTATTATACAAATGGTACAAAAAAAATAAGTTTGGAAGAACACCACTGAAGATCCAAACTTGCACCTTGCAAGTTTTCTAGAACTATATGCTATATTTAAATATGATGGCGTATCAAACGATGTTGTTAGACATAGAATTTTTCTTTTTTTAGTAAGAGATAAACTTAAGATGTGGTTAAACTCATTAGCACCTGTATCTATTAGAACTTGTGGAGAATTAGCACAAAACTTCTTGGCTAAGTATTTTTCACCTTCAAAAACTAATAAGCTTAGAAATAATATTACCTCTTTTACTCGGTATGAAAGCGAGTCAATATACAAAGTTTGGGAACGATTTAAAGAACTCCTCAAAAGGTGTCTGCATCATGTCTTGCCAAACTGGTTAATTATTCAAACATTTTATATTGGGTTAGTAGGATCCCTTAGATCTATTATTGATGTTGTTGTCGGATGTTCATTATTGTCAAAATCATTTGATGAAGCTTATGTATTGATTGAAGAGATGGCTATTAACAATTTTCAATGACCCTCTGAAAAGGTAAATCCTAAGTAGTTAGTGTCATGATAATGATGCAATTGCTATATTGGCATCTCAAATTGTTGCAATATATATGAAGATAAATCAATTTGGAATGAACTTTTCTCAAACACCTCATGTGATAGAAGAAAATTTATTAGGACATATGATTGATTTGAAACCATCATTAGAGACTTAAAATGCAATGAAAGATAGACCCAATAACCCATATTTGAAATATTATAACCCAGGTTTGAAAAACCACCCTAAATTTAACTAGAATAGAAATTCTAGTGGCAGAAAGAAATAATGGAGAAACAATCAAACAAATCCATTAGGAAAATGGAACAACCAGGGTACTATGAACTATAGACCTTCTCCCCCTCATGGATTTACAAATAACCAGCCAATTAATGAGAATAAGTTGTTTATAAAAGAATTGATGTTACAGATGGGGAATCAATTACAAAGTCAAAATGTTATAATAAGAAATATTGAGAACAACTGGGATAAATTGCTAATGCACTTAGCAATAAGCCTCAGGGAACACTTTCAAGTAATATTGAAATAAATCCTAAAGATAAGAACAAAGAGCAAGAAAAAGTTAAGGCTATTCAACTTAGAAGTGGAAGAGAATTAAATGTTGGAATTCAAAAAGAGAATGAAGTTGAGGGGGAGAATAAAGAAACTGAAAAAGAAGAAGAAATTGTTCCTAAAAATGTAAAAAATATGTCTCTCCAACTAAAATTAATTTAAAAAGACCACCACCTCCATTTCCTCAAAGTCTTAGACAAAAAAAGCAAGACCAGTAGTTTTCAAAGTTTTTTAAGATATTTTAAAAATATACCATTAATATTCCTTTTGCTGAAGCTTTAGAATGAATGTTAAGTTATGCTAAATTTATGAAATAAATTTTAAGCAAAAAGAGGAAGTTTGAAGATTATGAAACTGTTACACTAAGTGAAGAATGTAGTGCAATAATATAGAAACAGTTTCCTCAAAACTTAAAGATCCTAGTAGCTTTACTATACCTTATGCGATTGGAGATAGATTTTTTGGAAAAGATTTATGTGATTTAAGAGCTAGCATTAACATCATGCCATTATCTATATTCATAAGACTAAGCATAAGAGAGATTTTTCCCACCACTGTAACCCTACAGTTAGCTGATCGATCTATCACTTATCCTAGATGGAGGAAGATAAAGAAGTGAATATAGATAATGAGAGTTAATGAATTGTATTTCATCGAGATGTACTTGTAAAAGTTAATAAATTTATCTTTTATGTGGATTTCATCATTTTAGATATGGAGGAAGATAAAGAAAGACCTATCATTTTGGCGAGACATTTCTTTGCCACTGGACGAGCAATGAAAGATGTGCAAAAAAGAGAGTTGACTATGAGAGTTAATGAATAGAAACTTACTTTTAATGTGCTAAAATATATAGAGTATCCAACAAAAAGAAAAGATGATAAGTGTTACAAAATGGATATTTTTAATTACTTAATTAATAGTCATTTTTGAGAAAGATATGAAGTCAAAATAAATCAACAATAACTGAAGGATGAAAATGAAATTGATGATCAAGATAAATCAAATGAGATAAATACTGAGGATTCAAATTATGTTCAGGAAAGTTTTGAGATTTTAAACACTACAGAAAATAGTAAACCTCTGATTCCTTCAATTGAAAAACCTCCTGAAGTTGAGATGATGATGCTCTCTACTCATTTAAAGTACATTTTTTAGGGACTTCATCTACATTACTTATAATAATATCCTTTAATTTAATTGAAGATCACGAAGAAATATTAATGGGCACTTTGAAAAATCATTAGAAAACCTTTAATTGGACGTTTGCTGATATTGAAGAAATTAGTCAATCAATCTGTATGCACAAGATTTTATTGGAAGATGATCATACACATAGGGTTGATCCTTAGAGGAGATTGAACCATATTATGAAAGAAGTTGTTAAAAAAGAAATAAGTAGTTGAATGCTGGAATTATTTATCTTATTGTGTAGAGTGCTTGGGTTAGTCCAATTCACTGTGTTCCTAAAAAAGGGGGAGTGGTTGTAATAATAAATGAGTGTAATGAGTTCATTCCAACAACACAAGTTACTGGATGGTGAATATGTATTAATGATAGAAAATTAAACCTTGCCACTAGGAAAAATCACTTTCCTCTACCTTTTCTGGATCAGATGTTGGATAGACTTGCTAGGCACCGATATTTTTGCTTTTTGGGTTGATATTTCGGATACCACCAAATACCCATAGCATCTGAGGATAAAAAAAATGACAACATTTAGAAGTTCATATGAGACTTTTGCTTTTAAAGTGATGTCTTTTGGTTTATGTAATGCGTCTGCAACCTTTTAAAGGTGCATGATGTTTATTTTCTGTGACTTAATTAAGAAATATTTTGAAATTTTCATGGACGATTTCTCAGTTTTTGTGACCACTTTTGATTCATGTTTAGATAATTTAGCTAAGGTTCTAAAACGATGTGAAGAAACAAATTTAGTTATAAATTGGGAAAAATGTAAATTTATGGTAGCAGGAAGAAATGCGTTAGGACATAAGATTTCTAAAAAATGCCATGAAAGTAAATCCTGCAAATAATCAAGTTATTGCAGAATTACCACGTCCTACGTCAGTGAGAGCAGTTAGGAGTTTTTAAGTATATGTTGGGTTCTACAGATATTATAATAAAGAATTTTCAAAAGTTGTTAAGCCCATATGTCATCTTTTAGGAAAAGACATTAATTTTGATTTTAATGAGGAATGCCTAATTGTCTTCAATTTATTAAAGGAAAAATTAATCACTGCACCTTTTATTGTTTCACCTGATTGGAAAAAATCATTTGAATTAATGTGTGATCCAAGTGATTATGCTATTGAGTTGTATTAGGGAAAAATAACGATAAGGGTTTTAAAGTTATACCATGCAAGTAAAACCTCTAATGAAGCTCAAATTAATTATACCACTACTGAAAAGGAGTTATTGACAATAGTGTATGCTTTTGATAAATTTAGGTCTTATCTTATTGAGGTAAAAAAAAATTGTATATACCGATCATCCTGCTATTAAATATTTGATGTTGAAGAATGATGTAAAACCATTATTAATTAGATAGGTCCTTCCAATGCAGGAGTTCGATTTTCAAGTAGTGGATATGAAGGGTGTTGATAATCAAATAGCTGATGATTTATCGAGACCTGAAAAGAAAAGTTATGGTGATAATGATATTGAATAAATTAAAATTTTCCTGATGAACAATTATACTCTTTTTCTGAGGGGTGTATTCCATGGTATGCAAATATTGTTAACTATATAGTTAGTAATATTTTATCATACAAATTAGAAAGCCATCAAAAGAATAAGTTCTTTGATGATACAAGATTTTACTTTAATGATGACCCTTACTTATAAAAAAAATGTAAGGACATAGTTATCGGAAGATGTGTTCCAATTGAGAAAACGAAGGAAATTATTAAAAAATGTCATGAATCTGATTTTGGGGGATATTTTGGAGTGAATAGAACTGAATCAAAAATTTTATAATCTAGATTTTATTAGGATACTTTATTTAGGAATGTTAATATTTATATAAAAACATGCGATAGATGATAGAGAATAGGCAATATTTCTAAGAGAAATGAAATGCCCCTAAATTTTAATTTAGAATTTGAAATTTTGGATGTATGGGGTTTGGATTTCATGTGACCATTTATACCATCTTTCGAATATATATTTTAATTGTTGTGGATTACACTTCAGAATGGATGGAAGCTGTTGCTTTACCTAATTGTGATGCTCGAAGTGTTGTAAAATTTTTAAAGAAAAATATTTTTACTAGATTTGAAATGTCAAGAGTGATCATTACAGATAGGGAAAGTCATTTTAAAAACATTAGAATTAAAAAATTAACAAGAAAATATGGAATTAAACATTAAATTGTCACAACATATCACCCTCAAACTAGTGGTTTAGCAGAAGTATCCAATCGTGAAATTAAAGGCATTTTAGAAAACACAGTAGATCCTAATAGGAAAGATTGGTCTACTAGACTTGATTATGCATTATGAGCCTAAAAGACTGCATACAAAACTCTTGTAGAAAGTCATCATATAGACACATATTTGGGAAGGCTTGTCACTTACCAGTTGAATTAGAACATAAAGCTTATTGGGCAAAAAAGAAATTTAGTTATAACATGAAAGATGTTGGTGAAAAATAATTACTACAGTTAAATGAGCTCAACGAAAAAAGAAATGAATCTTATGAGAATGCTAGAATTTATAAAGAAAAGATGAAAAATTGGCATGATCAGAAGATTTTAAAAAAATATTTTTAGCCGGGAAAAGAGTTTTTATTATACAACACTTGATTGAAATTATTTCCCGAAAAACTTAAGTCCAGGTGATCAGGTTCATTTATTGTGATGAAAGTATATCCTTATGGTGTTATAAATATAAAAAATAAAAAATTGAATGAATAATTAAAGCAAATGGACATTGACTGAAACCTTACATTTATGGAAACAAGCCTTTGTATGCAGAGATCCTAATGTTGGGTCAAACAGAGTAAAAATATTGGATACATCTGGCTGAAAACGTTAATTTAAGTGTTTTTTGGGAGGCAACCCATTATTATTTGTGTGGATTGATTTATGATTATTTTTTTTAAAACGAACCATATGATGTAGTACTGAGACCTACAAGATGTAAAGAGGCACAAAACACTAATTTGATTAATGAAATGAGATCGGGACGTGAAAGTTTTAATGCGAGGTGAAGCGGTGTATATTTGGGCACTAGCACCTAAGCGCTAGCTCGCAGAAGGCCTGACGTCTAAGTGTCAGAAACTAGTACCTAGGCGCCAT
>NEWO01000545.1:143778-153882 GCA_003013225.1 Phalaenopsis aphrodite | reverse complement strand
TTTTTTTAGCTCGGACAGTCATCTTCTTCCTCCATTTCACAAAAAGTGACTCCTAGGGCTCTCCATATCTCATGATTCTTCAATTTTTAGAGCTTAAAATCATCGAATTTCTTCTTCTCAAGGTTAGATCTACATTTTTGCGTAAAATTTTATTGTTTCACCATGTATTTCTTCCACATTGAGTGGAAATCACAAATTTTGGATATATTAGTGAGAAATCTATGGTTGGAAGCTTCATTTACTTGGAAATTACTTATAGGTGCCTTTATAACTAATATATGCAATTTATTTTTGAATTTTTCTAGATATATGAGATGAATCCTAAAACAAAAGGAAGCAAGGGGAAAGAAATTTTTGACAGCACAAAGTTTTTAAATCCCAAAGCACATGATATATACAATGATTTTTTGTTGTCAAGGAAGTTTATTGCAGAGTGAAGTTTTTATGGTCCTAGTGAGACAGTAGAAAATTTGATTGCTGCTCGACACTGGGAAGTTTTTTGTTACTTCACTTCCATAGCAGTTATTTTTGTTGTGAGGGAATTTTATGCGAATCTGCTTGAAGCTCCAGAGGATGAGATATTTGTTCAAGGAAGGGGAGTTGAGTTCGTTCTTGAGAGGATTAATGTGTTATATGGTTTACCTCCTACTTTGGATTGCTACTATGCAAAGTTTGAGCCTTTTAAGTAAGAGCTAGAAAATATTATTGCTTACCTTATAGATGGGAATGGTGTTTGGAAGATCAGAAATGATCATAATGTAAATTTTTTTTGTTCTACACTTAATGCCCCATCAAAGGCATGACACTATTTTATTTCTGCTCGATTGCTACCCTCAAACTATTTGAGCAAGGTGATTCATGATAGAGCCATCTTGAGCTATGGCATTCAAAAGATGAAACTCATTGATGTTAGCTCTCTCATCTTCAAGGTCATTTACACCTCCGTTAGAGCTAGTTCTTCTGCAAGTTTGGGTTTCCATCCCCTTATATTTACTATATGCAATTGATATGGAGTGAAATATGAGACTTGAGAGGAGCAACTAAAGCCACTAAATCCCATTAGAACGGCTAATGTGCACATTTATGGAAGATCTCGAGGTACAACTTCTGATATTCCATCTACTTCTACCTTTAGACCTTCTACCTCCAGTGTTACTGCTCCAGCTCCTGGTATTTGGGAAGAAAATAGAGATTACACCTTGGAATTTCAATTAGATATGTTTTTAATGCAACGTTAGCTTCAAGATAATGAGGATCATTGGAGCCACCTAGAACAATACATGAGACAGAAAACTGATTATGAAACTAGCTTCAACACTTCCTTAGTGAGTTTTCTGTGTGGTGACCATAGTGTTGAGTTTCCTAGTTATCCTAACTACCCTACTTTTGAGCATAGAAAGATGATGTATGAAGATGTAGATGATGAAGATGAGAAGGAGGAGGATAATTAAAGAGTCTTGATTATTTTTTTATTGTAGTGCTTCGTGTATATTTGGTTTGTTTTAGTATTATTTGTTGTATGTTGAATGCATGTACTGCATTTCCTACATTTACTGTTCACTCTTGCTCCAATTTAGTTTATATTGCCTGTGTGTTAGAGTAGTGTTTTACTTCGCAATTTTTATGTTATACATATTGATTTTAGATGTACTACTACTTAGCACATGTTTGTAGTACTTGCACCTGTACTGTTTCAATGTTTAGTACCCTGTTATAACTAATTTTGTTACAATTTTCTCTCTTCAGACTTGTTATATACTTTAATGTTTTAAACTATTTAAAAATTCAAATTTGGTGGAGGGAGAAAAATATTTTAAAACTAAACTTTCTTTGTTCTCAATAAACTATATATTTTTAAAATTATTTTAACATAACTTGTGGCATGTGGTGTTAACTTTAGATAATTATATATATATTTTTTATAAATGCTATCGTAAACTTAAATTTTTTTGGTAATAAAGGGCAATTCTAAAGGTATTTAGTTTAAAAGTATAAGAATATTGCTTTTACTATTTAGAGTAGGAAAAGTTATATTTTTGAAACACTAAATATTTTTTATCTACACTTTAAAATGATTTAGAGACTCTATGAAAAATCATTATTATACTAATACACATTATTAAGTTAAGAAATTTGAGAAGTTTTTAACTTTAGGAAGAGGATAGTGAATTTCAAAATCATTAAAGGCTATTCAGATATAGAAATCCTCACATAAAAAAAAAAGAAAAAAAGTAACGATTGAAAATGATCCTGAAAGAAAACGAAAAGAAAAATCAAAAGGAAAAGAAGAGCAAAAATAAAAATAAGTGGGGAGAATCTTGAGAGGATGCTTAATTAAAAATTGGCTTCACTTTACTTATTTGAAAGGAAAAAACTTATTTGCACTTCTAAGCGTATTATTAATTTTAAAAGTAATTGTATCTTTACTAGTAGAGTTCTTATATAATTCTTTTCTTTTATTTCTTCTAAGATTCTTTAGTGTGACAAATTACAGTTATTTTTGAAATGAATAGAAAATCAAAATTCCTAACTTGATTACTGGATATCCTTACATTTTAGTTTAAACCTGACTTATTGAAAATTTTTATATGTGTTTCATTATCACATTTATAGGACAAAAAACTAATAGTCTTTAAGTGAAATCCACTACCATAAGTTATTATATTTGGTTTACAAAGTACAAAGGTTATTTAAGAACAAGTAACTTTTAAGTTTGATAGAATTGACATGCCAGAAAATTGCCTATTTTTTATATGTGTATTTCATGCTCATTTTAAGGATATTGGTTTTAATGAAAGGTATTTTGTGTGTTTTTAATTTCAGGTACAAGAAATGGAGTTTAAGAGCAAAAAAGGAAAAAAATCGAGCAAAATTGGGCCAAATGAAGCTAAAGAACAAAAAAATTGACCTAGCGCTTAGGCGCTAGAATGTTCTATAAGCTCAACGCCTAGTTGCCAGAGACGGTTATGCATATATTCAATGAATTTGAATAACTATTGAAAAGGTGTCTGTAGTGACTCTTGGTTATTTTCAAAGTTTTTTATATAGGAAGCATTTCCACACGTCTAAGAAGAGAAGAAGAGAAGAGGAAAGTCATTTTTGGGTACGTTAGACCACCATTGGGGTGGGCGACAACCATAGTGAGAGTGTGGTGATTGTGAGTGTTTGTTGAGTCTTGTGGAGTCAAGTTTAGTCAGGAAATTTCAGATGATTGCTTGGGAAAAAAGTTTGAGATAAGTTTTTGTACTTTTGCTTAAGTTTTATTTTGTAAAATTGGTTTTTAATATTTATCATGTTTTGTTTTGTTATTCCCATGAATTATGAGTAGTTTTCTTTTCTTTCTTCTTGCAATAAGAAGTAATCATGTGTGGGTTACAATGTTGTGAAGATTCCTTTCATTCCAAAAATTTGTGATGATATTTTCATCGATTCTTAATTTACTTTGCAAACTCGTCATTTATGATGTTAAAATCCGTTGTGAGACATAATGACCTGGAAGGGCTATGATTTCACCTAACTAGTGAGTACCACAGTAAACCTTGGATGGAGGGGATTCCACGTCCAAGGGAGAATGAAAATAAATAGGGAGATAAGTTTTGATGAGTGTATAATTGATGATTCTAGAGTGACAAGCTAGAACTTTTTTAATTTGGTCTTTAGTTTGGAACCTGAGGCCTGATAGTCCTATAGAGAGGGCATAATGGGTAATCTGGAGTAAGGTTAAAATCTACTCAGCATAACCATATCAATCAGAAACTTAACTTTATATTAGCCAATGTTATTTATGCACTTGGGAAAGGATAAAGAATAGATATGCTCCTATTTGTCACAAAACCTCATTTTTATCTTTAAGCATTTGTCCCTACACTGATTACAATCATTTTGCAAGGGGAATAATCCTTTATTATAATTTTACTTCTTTAAACATCTGTAGTTTAGAAAATTTGCATATACTTTTTCTTTAATTTCATATTAGAAAATTTTAGTTTATAACGTTTTACAAAAAGTTTGATATTATTTTCATACAAATTCTGTTTACAGTTTAAGTAGAAATACTTCTAAATTGACATAGAATTTCACTTTTTTCTTATGGGATCGATACTAGGTTTTTTAAAGAAAAATCTATATTATTTTAAATGATATGTATACTTGCATAGTACCCCTAGTGTGTAAGCCATTACTCAATTTTATATCATATTTATTTTGCACACCAACCGTTGAATATAAATTGGGTCAAGTTTTTGGACATCTTTCACAACTTAAATAATTGCGTAATTGTGAGTCGGGTCAGTAGTAAGTCGTGTTTAGGAGAAAAAACTGTTAAAATTGAGGGTTCAAAAATGCTTGGGCTTTAAAACTTCTAAATAAATCAAAGAAGCCTTGATAGAGAAAGATGGTAGCCATGCTTAAAATATTAGCTCAATAATGTTTAAAATAAAGATAGATTAGTGAAGATTTTGAAGGAACACATGGATGTGTTCATAAGGTTGGTAGCTAAGATATTAAGAGTTGATACTAATGTTGCTTACTATAAATTCAATATCAATCAAAAAATACACTTTGATTAGATAAGAAAGTAGACTAGTCATGACAACCATAGCTAGCTAATCCTCTAAGAGGAACAAATGCTACTCAATATTAGATTCATCAAGAAGTACAATATTTTATAAGGATCTCTAATGTGGTGCTGATGAACAAAACAAATGGGAAATGACATATTTGTGTATTCATTACTAACATGAACTCAGTCTTCCCAAAGTTGAATCTATAGCTCTCTATAATGTTATGAGCTTTTTGGATGGATTTTCAGGCTATCACCATATTTGAATACACTTTACCAATGTTAAGATGACTATCATCATTACTAGAGATTAATTATATTGTTTTAATGTAATGTCATTTAAATTGAATAATGTTGGGGGATCTATCAAAGCATGATAGAAATTATCTTATATTTTCCTTAAGTAGCAAATGGGGAGAGATATGGAAATCGATGTAGACAAATGACTTACTAATGAAGAGCAAAAGTCAAAATCAACACAATCTTGCTCTAAAAGATACTTTATTTATCATAAAAATGTTTAACATGAGACTGAATTAGGTAAAATGTACATTTGGAGATAGGTTAAACAAATTTGTAAGATTCTTGAAGGTTAAGGCAAATTTAAAGATGCTAACTCGAACGCCTTAAAAATACCCATTTTTAAATGTGTATTTCATGCTCATTTTTAAGGATATTGTACATTAATGAAAGTATTCTGTATGTTTTTTTTTTATTTTAGGTACAAGAAATGGAGTTTAAGAGTAAAAGGATAAAAAATAGAGAATGATTAAATATCAAAGATGGAAAAGAAAGAAAAGTTATAGAGCTTATTGATACACAAAAATAATATATTGTTTTAAGTACCTATTTTATGCTTATTTTTTGTGATATTGCACTTTGAAGAAGGGTTTTTTTGTGTTTGTTGCAGGTATTTCTTTTTTAGGTATTTGGAGCAAAAAATGGCAAAAAAGATGAAATTTGGAGAAAAAAAACCAATTTTGGGTTCTGTCGCATGACGCATGATGCGCCAAAATCAAGAGAGCTGGCGCGTCATGCGCCAGATCGGTGCATCATGTGACAAGGATGACTTTTTCAAATTAAGGCGAATAGAGATGAATTTTGTGCAAATTTTTAATGAGACAATTGTTCTACACACCCCTTGGAGTAATTCAATGCATCTAGACACTTTGGAAGGTTCTTTATGAAGGGATATGACTCTTGGATCAAATGACACTTCTTTTGAATTCAAAGGAGTTAACTTTTGGAGGGAATTTTGAATTCTTTTCCAAAGGAGGCAACCCAAAATAAAAGTAAAAGACTTGAAGAACTTAAAGGGGGGATGAAAAGAGAGTTTTTGGTGGGTGGCGTGAGAGAGAGAGAGAAGAGGAGATTTTCTTCTTGGTTTGTAAGAGAAGAGGGTATGTGAGAGATTTCTTCTTCATTACATATCTAAGAGAGAATTGGGAGTGTTTGTAAATAGAGAAAGGATTGGAGAGAACTTCGAGGGATTTGATTAGGAAGGATTGTGAGATAAGTTGTATTTTTATTTCTTTTGTTTTGTAAACACCTTTTTATATATGAAATTCGTATTTTATCGTATCCTTCTCATGAATTATGAGTAGTTTTCTTTATCAATCTCCCTACTTTGAAGATATGGTTTTATGAAGAATAGATTTTATTTTCTATGATTTTAAATGATAATAATTTGTGATGATTTGAACTCTGATATTCATTTACTTTTCGATCTGCCAATTAAAATTTTAAAGCTTGTTGAAAGACATATGTTCTTAAATGAGATATAACTTCTACAACATAGGGAGAATCACATTTGATTTCATGGGAGAGTATGTCATCTATGAGATTGGGTGCAAATAAATAGGGAAATATACTTTTGTTGGATGCAGAATTAGAGATTTTAAGGTGATAGATTAAAACCCCCAATTCGGTTCAATTGATTGGAAACTAATGCGAGATTGTTAGCCCTCACGTGAGGGAGTAGTGGGAGCTCTGGAGTGGCAGTCGGTATCATCCCAGCCTAACCACAGAATTAGAGACCAAACTCTGGATTAGTCAATGTTCTTTATAGCACTCGGAAGAGGGTAAAGAATAGGATTGCTCCTATTTGACACAAAACAATATATATATATATATATATATATATATATATATATATATATATATATATATATATATATATATATATATATATATATATATATATATATAGTTAAAAGATTTCAATTTCTTCACAAACCATATACTCATTATAAAAGGGAAGGATGCTTTTTTAAATTTGAACTTTTCGTCACAACAAAAACTTTGTTTAGTTCTAGCAATTTTATTTTTGAAAGTTTAGTATTTAGTTTAGTTTATTTTTTGTAATCTTATATCTGCGGTTTAATTAGCATTCACCTGAGTAGTTAATTTTCAAATTTGGCACTTTACCTTTTATATTTGTTTTTATTATAAAATAATTTCCAAAATTTACTTTAGGATTTTCCAACTTCTATGTGGGATTGATATCTAGGGCTCTATTAGATCCCTTTATTAATTGTACGATACGTATACTTGCGTTGATATTTAGGAGAGATTTGACAGTTTATAAAAGAGTTTTATGGGATAAATTATATTTATAAAAGGTGTTTTGTTAGGATTATATTACATATTTATTATAAATCTGTCTGCATCAAGTTTTTGGCGCTGTTAAGGGGTGTCAACTTCATAAATATTTGCATATACAAATTTCACCGTGTCAAGATTTTGGTAACGTTGTCAGAGAAGTAACAAAAAATATTAGTATTTTATTATACTTTATTTTATTTTAAAAAATATAAAAAAGAGTGTGTTTGTAGTTTAGTTGAAAGATTTTCTTATTTTAGTGTGTTTGATTATTTTTAATTATTTGCTTTATTTAATTTTTGCGTAGTGTAAGATTTGAAAACTTAGTACCTTACGACTTTGAGTTAGAAAGAACTGTTAGAAAATTTGAAAACAACAAAAAAAGAAAGATCAGTTTAGTAAAATGGCTTGCAATTAAATAATGTTGGAAATGAAAATGAACATCATCAGAGACCTTTAAGAGATTATGCAAATCCTACATCATATGAGATTCATTTAAGTATTCAAAATCCTATTGTAGTTCATTTGAACTTAAACCTGTTATTATCCAAATGATACAAAACAACCAGTTTGGAGGAACACCTACTGAAAATCCTAGTTTACACCTTGCTAGTTTTTTAGAATTGTGTGCTACATTTAAATATGATGGAGTTGCAAATGAGGTCGTTAGACTTAGACTTTTTCTTTTTTCATTAAGGGATAAAGCTAAGATGTGGTTAAACTGAATAGCACTTGGATCTATCAGAAAATGGAGAGATTTATCACAAAAATTCTTATCTAAATATTTCTCACATTCAAAAACTGCTAAGCTTAGAAATGATATCACATCTTTTTCTTAGTTTAAAGGGGAATTAATTTATGAAGCTTGGGAAAGATTTAAAGATCTTCTTAGAAAGTGTGTTGCCAGATTGGTTAATAATTCAATCTTTTTATAATGGGTTGGTTGGATCTCTTAGATCGATAATTGACGCTGTTGCTAGTGGATCATTAATGTCAAAATCATTCGATGAAGCATATTCATTAATTGAAGAGATGACTAATAATAATTTTCATTAGCCCTCTGAAAGGGTAAATCCAAAAAGAGTAGCTAGTATTCATGATTCTGATGCAATATCTATGTTAGCTGCCCAAATAGCTGCTATATCAAAGCAGATAGATCAATATGGAATGAACTATTCTCAGACAACACCTATTCTTGAGGAAAACTCATTTGACAAATGATAGAATTTCAATCTTCTTATGGGACTTTAAATGCAATAAAAAATCATTCTAATAACCCTTATGTCAATTATTATAATCCTGGATGGAAGAATCATTCAAACTTTAGTTGGAGTAACAATAACTCTAATGCTGCAAATCCGCAATGGGGAAAGAATACTGTGAACCCATTAGGAAACTCCAACAATCAAGGGAATCAAGCTTATAAACCTTATTACCCCCCAAGATTTAATAATTTGTAGAGTAAGGAGAAAAATCTATCAATGAAAGAATTGATATTGCAAATGGGCAGTCAATTACAAAGTCAAGGAGATGCAACCAGAAACATGGAAAATCATTTAGGATGTATGGCTACTGCACTTAGCAATAGACCTCTAGGAACATTTCTTAGTAATGTTGAAGTAAATCATAAAGATCAGAACAAAGAGCAAATTAAAGCTATTCAACTGAGAAGTGGAAAAGAATTAGAAAATAGAGCTCAACAAGAAGTTGAAGTTGAAAAAGACGAGGTGGAAAATGAAAAATCTGGTGAAGATTTTCATTTTGAAGCAGAAAGTCCTATTAAACCAATGAAAAACATTGTAGAAAGACCACCACCTCCATTTCCTCAAAGATTGAAGTAGAAACACAAAGATAATCAATTTTCAAAATTTTTTGAAATTTTGAGGAAATTAATAATAAACATTTCATTTATTGAAGCTTTGGAACAAATGACAAGCTATGTGAAGTTCATGAAGGATATACTTAATAAGAAAATGAAGTTTGTAGATAATGAGATTATTGCACTCAATGAAGAGTGTAACACTATAATTTAGAAAAATCATCGTGAAAAATTTAAGGATCCTGGAAGTTTTACAATTCCTTGTGCTATTGGCAAATAAATTTTTTGAAAAAGCTTTATGTGATTTAGGAGCCAGTATTAATCTTATGCCGTTATCAATTTTTAGAAGGTTAGGCTTAGAAGATATTTCACTTATAACTGTAACTCTTTCGTTATTTGATCGTTTGATTACATATCCTAAAGAAGTTATAGAAGATTTTTTGGTAAAGGTTGATAAATTTTATCTAAATATTTCCCACCTTCAAAAACTGCTATGCTTAGAAATGATATCACATTTTTTTGTCAGTTTAAAGGGGAATTAATTTATGAAGCTTACAAAAGATTTAAAGATATCCTTAGAAAGTGTCCACACCATGCGTTGCCAGATTGATTAATAATTCAAACTTTTTATAATGGGTTGGTTGGATCTCTTAGATTGATACTTGATGTTGCTGCTGGTGCATCATTAATGTCAAAACCATTCGATGAAGCATATTCATTAATTGAAGAGATGACTACTAATAAATTTAAATGGCCCTCTAAAAGGGTAAATCCAAAAAGAGTAGCTAATATACATGATTCTGATGCAATATTTATTTAGTTGCCCAAATAACTGTTATATCAAAGAAGATAGATCAATATGGAATGAATTATTCTCAGACAACACTGTCGGCGTTATTTCGGGTTGGTTTGTGGAATTGCCCGTAAGAAGCTGTCGGTCACTGGAATCGAAATCCCGTCGCCCGCTTCGGAAGGATGTTGAAGTATGAAATCAAATTGACCCCATATTTTTCATAGTTTAAAATGAAAGAGCATTGTACCTCAAATCCTGTATCTATCCCGAAGGATAAACACAAGAATTGAGGATGAGGCTCGTTCAAATAAACTAAGGAAAGTATGACGT
>NEWO01000545.1:110189-121484 GCA_003013225.1 Phalaenopsis aphrodite | reverse complement strand
TAGTCTGTCACCCTAAAATCTCCAATTCTACGTCCATCAAAGTATATTTTCCTATTTATTTGCACTCAACTCCCATGAATGTCACCATCCATAAAATTTGAATGTGGTTCCATTTTGTTGAGAGTTACACTGCCCTTTCGGATAAATGAAATTACAACAAATTTTAACACTACAACGGGCCCTTGTTATAATGTAAATGAAGTGCAAATAAGAGCCATCACATATATAATTAAATCTTCTTCTAACAAGTATCCCAAAATCCTAAACATGAATTCTGTTCATTTCAAAAGAAAAGTAAAGTGAAAAGAATGGCATAATCTTCTCATGCCACTATTTCCAAAGATGAAGAAAGATTAAGAGAAGCCCATCACAAAGCACGAAGAAAACACAACGGAAACTTCATTTAACCAAAGCAAATCCACTAGATAAGTGTTTACAAAAATCAAAAGATAATGAAGAACACAATACTTAGCTTTTTCCCTTTGAAAGAAAGACAAATATCTCTCCCATAAAGTCTCCCGCCGATCCATGCAATGCTAGAACATCTCTTTACAAATTCTCTCAATATCTCCTCTCCAATCTCTCCAAAAGGGTAGAAATCTATATTTCTACTCCTATTCTAAAAAACCCTAAACTTTCTCCACACTTTTCCTAAAATTCCTCTAAAAAAACTCTAAAAACTGCCACTTTTCTAACCTAAATTCATTCTTTTAAAGTGTAGGGACAAAGTTTGAAGAGTTGCCACAAGAATCCTTTCAAAAAGCATCCAAATACGTTGAATTTCGGTCCATAACAGCCAAAAGTCGGTCCATAGTCGTCCCGGGAGTCGTTGGCGGGCTCGAGGGCGCCGTCGGCGAGATTTTCTATCTTTTTTTGGTCTTCTCATATAAATCTCGCCGTTGGCACTATTTTGGGCGCAGTCGGCGAGCAGACTGCACAACTCTACCGTTTAGCTCCGTTTCGCCCCATTCAATTGCTTTGTGTTGCTAACAGATAGCCCTATAAAATAAGCATGAAAATAACATTCCTTTAAAGTGTAATCTTATTCAAAAATATGTAAGAAGTGCAAAAAAAATTAAGCATTGAAAGACATATCGAAAGGTGATAGGGCAAAATTTCATTTCTTGCTCGTTTTTGCTCCAAATTGCATCGTTTTTGTTTCTTTTTCTCCAAAATTCCATTTCTCGTACCGTAAACTAAAAACATGCAAAATACCTTGCTTTAAAGAGCAATATCATTAAAATTAAGCATAAAATATAAATGAAAAATCAAGCATTTTTTAGGCATGTCAAGGTTCATAATCAGGATATCGATGATATTGAGGAAATTGCACTCCTGGTTCACCTCTAATCAGGCTGTCCAAAGATGAGTGGAATTTCTCTTCATAATCATTCTTCCTTATATTATAACTTCTAGTATGATCTGTAAAACGCTCTAAATTTTGCACCTTATCAGCGGTAAAATAGATATTGTCCATCATCTTCTGTAATAACTCATCTTGAGTCTTGGTATCACCTCTAGATGTAGAAGCACGAGAAGTAGATGGTCATGATGAAGATGCAGTAGAGGTAGATGCAGCAGAGGTCTATAATCCATAACTTCTGGAAAATCCTCATCTCCAGCCAAAAAATGAATGCTCGGAATAAGTATGTACATTCACCTTCATGATGGGATTTAGAGGTAATAGAACTTCCTCCCAACTATCATACTTCACTCCAACCTGCTCGCATAATGAAAATATCAAGGAAGAAAATCCCATACCTGTAGTAGTAGCAGCAGCAGCTGAACCGATGATAGTGTGATAGATCAAAGACCATATGTTGATGAGCTTTCCCTCCTAAATACAATAATTCAATGTTGCTCTCTCTGGTCACTTCACTGAGATGATTGGTCGGAAGTAGACGAGCAGAAATGAAATAGTGTCAGGCCTTCAAAGGTGCACATAACTTTGAATTTGGGAAACTTACTCTCCTCTCATTGGTGATCTTCCAAAGTCCTCTCCCAATAGTCAAATATGAAATAATCTCGTCTTACTCCGCTTCACTAAGACTATAATTCACATAAGAACATAAAGTCTCCGGTGGTAAATGGTAAAACAAGTTCATTACCTCTGGAGTAAAAGATACTAACTTCCCCCTAACCATAAGTAGATCTTCTTCAGCCTCTAGGAGATTTGCATAAAACTCCCTCATAATAGAAATCACTGCAACGACAGAGAAACAATAGGATTGTTCTCACTGTCGGTGAACTATCAGGTCTTCTACCTCTCCACCCGGACTCTTGAAACATCGCTCCTGAATCAATTTTTGTGACTGCAGAGCATCACTAAACTGATCCTGAGCTTTAGAACTGAGAAACTTGCTCAAATCAAATGGGCTCTTTCCTCTACTCCTTTTCATTCTTGGTGTCATTCTACAAATTTGATAAATTCCAAAAATAACTTTAAAAATCAAGTTTAAATCACTAAACTAAACTTCCAAAAGCACTAACTAAACTGCTCAAGAAATTTCCATAGATTTTTCTTCACTTTTCACCATGAATAGTAAGTTTTCAAAATCTTCCAAATGTTCTTAAAATACATGGTGAAAATCCAAAGTTTTTGCATGGAAGTAAAGCTCTTACCTTAAGGAACTTGGATCTAGCAAATCTTACTCGATTCTACCAAGAAATCTTCAAATTCCACTTGCCCTAGCCTTCAAAATCGCAATTTTGAGTTGGGGAAGACGATAGGAGGTGTTAAAAATGGTATTTTTGGACTTAAAATTTACTTTTAACCATTCGCAAACCAGTTTTCGTGAACTGACGCTTAAGTGCGGGTAAGTGGCGCTTAGGCACCTGCCTCTCGGGTTGGCTCACGCTTAAGCGCGAGATGTGGCCATTTTTGAAATTTTTAATTATAAGTAAAATGCAGTATTAGCCTAAGTAAACCACCCTTAAATGGTCTCATAGCACTTAAATGACTATTTTTTACTTCATATAACTCCCTTCTCTCTCAAAATTCTCCATAATAATTAATTCAATTCGAGGCTAAAACCAATACAAATTTTCATTAAAATAAACTTATATTAATTCAAAAACAAGTACAATCACATTTAACACTTAGTTCTCTCTCCAAATAGTCTTGGATGAGAAAATTTTCCTAAGTACAAAACACTTAGCACACATTTTACAATTAAACACATAAGTGATACAAACACTAAAAAAAAGACATAAACACAAACACACTTAAGAACATGACTCCAAACACACAATTCCTAACACTTAACTTAATGCCACTCTTCATTAGAAGGAAATAATTCTTGTCTCTTAGTAGTCTCTCCAAGAAGATAGAGTTGATAAAACGGACGGTGGTGACGAGCTCTAATACTATCATCTTCGATCCACTTTTTCTTAAGAAACATCGCCTTATCCACTTCCTCTATATAACTGGTAAGGCTGAATTGCATCTTAAGTTACCACCCAATATGTTCTAGATGAGCATGCAATTCAAGCACCTTAGTCTCTAATACAGATATAGTATTCTCCATCTTGTTGATCTTCTCAGATATCCCTTCAATACTAACAACTAAGAAACTGTTATACATCTCCCGTGCACTTTAACTAATGAACTTCTTCTTCATGGCTTCTTACTTCTTCTTTAAATCCATCTCCCATGAAGACATTTTCTCTAAATCTCTCTCTTTTTAGACTTTTAGGGCTAAAAATAATCTGGGGTGAAATTCCTTCACAAACCCCTTCTATTTATAGGCCTAATTCCCCCTCATAACTTCTATGAACGACTAGAAACTGCCAAGACACGTTTATTCCAACTAAATTGCAGTTATATCTTCTAGAAATAAAAAATTGCACATGTGATTAAACTGTCACGCTTAAGCGTCGAATCTAGCGCTTAAGCACCAGTGCACATTTTTGCACCAATCAACTTAACATCCAAATTCTCATTCTAACATGTCCAGGTTACTAAATAAAGTCTAAAAATCATTGCTAGCACATAATAAACTAAAAAATACTACCCCAAATTTCTTAATCAGACTCAAGACAACAATCAAAGCAAAAACACACTGATAACTATGGGTTGCCTCCCACAAAGCGCTGGGTTTTATGTCATCAGTCCAACGTAACCAGTGCTCATTCTGGTTGATCCAACATCATTTCATCATTATATTTATGTTTATCCCCTATATAATAAGGTTTTAGTCTATGTCCATTCACTTTAAAAATTTTCTCAGAATCAGGATCTTTAATATCCACAGCTCCATAAGGATAAACTTTTATCACAACAAATAGGCCCATCCACTTGGACTTAAGTTTGCCTGGAAATAATCTTAACCTTGCATTATATAGCAAAACTTGTTGCCCTGGCTGAAAATTTTTAGTAAGAATCTTTTGATTATGCCACATTTTCATCTTTTCTTTATAAATCTTAGAACTCTCATAAGATTCATTTCTTATCTCTTCAAGCTCATTTAATTGTAATAATCTTTTCTCACTAGCATTTTTTAAATTATAATTGAACCCTTTAATAGCCCAACATACTTTATGCTCAAGTTCAACTGATAAGTGACAAGCTTTCCTTAATATTAGCCTATATGGGGACATTCCTATAGGAGTTCTATATGCAGTCCTATAAGCCCACAAAGCATAGTCAAGTTTGACTGACCAATCCATTTTTGTTAGATTCACATATTTTTTCATAATTCTTTTAATTCTTGATTGGATAATTCAGCCAAACCACTTGTTTGAGGATGATAAGCAGTAGTAATCCTATGATTTATATGATATTACTTTAAGAACTTCTCCATAATGGCATTTCTGAAATGACTTCCCAAATCATTAATAATAACCCTAGGCATTCCAAATCTACAAAATATGTTACATTTGCAACACTTTGAGCATCACATCAAGGTAAAGCAACAACTTCTATCCATTTGGATACATAGTCCACTGTTAACAGAATATATAAATTTTTGAAAGATGGTATAAATGGTCCTATGAAATCTAATCCCCAAACATCAAATATTTCAACTTCTAGCATATAATTAAGGGGCATTTCATTTCTTTTAGAAATATTGCCTACTCTTTGACATCTATCACAAGTTTTGATATAAGCATTAATATCTCTAAAAAATGTAGGCCAATAAAATCCAGATTGTAGAATTTTGTATGTTGTTTTATCAACACCAAAATGTCCCCCAAAATCAAAATTATGATATTTTTGGATAATTTTATAAGTTTCTTCTAATGGTACACATCTTCAAATGATCAAATCTTTTCCTTATTTATACAAATATGGGTCATCCCAAAAATATGACTTAGCTTTAGAAATAAATTTTCCCAATTTTTGGTATGTCATTCCATAGGGTTTAAGATCACTAACAATATAGTTCACGATGTCAGCATACCATGAAACACACCACTCATTTACAGTGAACAATTTTTCATCTTGAAAATGTTCATTAATTTCTTTTTCAAAACAGAGTGATTTTTCTAATTCAAGCCTGGAAAAATGATCAACAATTTGATTTTTAGTTCCCTTCCGATCTACTATTTCAAAATTAAACTCTTGTAAAAGAAGAATCCATCTTATAAGTCTCGGTTTAGTATCCTTCTTTTTCATTAAATACTTAATAGCAGAATGATCTGTATGCACTATACAATGAGTTCCATTCAAATATAATTTAAATTTATCAAAGGCATATACTATTGCTAATAACACTTTTTCAGTTGTTGTATAATTAATTTGAGTTTCATTAAGAGTTTTACTAGCATAGTAAATAACTTTGAAAATTTTATCATATTTTTATCCTAAAATAGCTCCAATAGCATAATCACTTGCATCACACATAAGTTCAAAAGGTTTTTCCCAATTTGATGAAACTATAATTGGTGCAGTGATTAATTTTTCCTTTAATAATTTAAATGCTTTTAGGCATTCCTCATCAAAATTAAAAATTTCATCTTTCTCCATTAAATGGCATAAAGTCTTAGCAATCATAGAAAAGTCCTTAAATATCTCCTGTAGAATCCAGCATGTCCTAAATACTCCTAATTTCGCTTACATTTGTTGGATAAGGTAAATTAGCGATCCCTTGAATTTTAGCAGGATCTACTTCCATACCATTTTATGATATTTGATGACCTAATACAATTCCTCTTGCTACCATAAATTGGCATTTTTCCTAGTTAAGGACTAAATTTTTTTCTTCACAGCACTTAAGAACTTTAGATAAATGTTCTAAACATCATTCAAATGAAGTTCCAAAACTAAAAATTCATCCATAAGGACTTCAATCGCTTTTTCAATTAAATCACAAAAAATTTGTCATCGTACATCTTTGAAATGTAGTAGAGGCATTACATAAACCAAAGGGCATTCTCTTAAAAGCAAAAGTACCACAAGGACTGGTAAATGTTTTTTTCACTTGATCCTCATGAGATATTTGAATTTGGTGATAACTGGTATATCCTTCTAGAAAACAAAAGTATTTATGCCCAGCTAGTCTATTTAGCATTTGATCTAGAAAGGGTAGTGGAAAATGATCTCTCCTAGTGGAAAGATTTAATTTTCTATAATCAATGCATATTTGCCACCCTGTAACTTGTCTAGTAGGTATTAACTCATTATGCTCATTCATAGTTACAGTTACTCCTCCTTTCTTAGGAACACAGTGAATTGGACTAACCCATGCACTATCTGAAATAGGGTAGATAATTCCAGCATCTAACCACTTTAAAATTTCTTTCTTAACAACCTCTTTCATAACAAAATTTAATCTCCTTTGTGGATCAGCCCTGAGTTAGCAGTTTTCTTCCAGATTAATTCTATGCATACAAATTGAAGGACTGATTCCTTTAATATCAGCAATAGTCCATCCGAAGGCTTTCTTAAAATTTTTCAAAAATTTCATCAGCTTTTCTTCTTCTTCCTTTGTTAACCTTATGGAAATTATAACAGGTAAAGTAGAGGAATCTCCTAAAAAGGCATATTTTAAATGTTTAGGAAATAATTTCAACTCAAGTTGTGGAGGTTTTTCAATAGATGGACAAAATGATTTTTCTTTGTCTATCGTGTCCAAAATTTCAAAACTTTCTTGAACATAACTTGAATCTTCCTTAAGAAGGTTTGCACATTGATCTAATTCCTCTTCTTGCTCGTGTTCCAAATCTTTTTCTTCTGATTTTTCTTCATAAGTGGTCTTGAAATGACATTTGCTTAGATATCTTATAACATCTATTCTATAGCATTCATCATCTTTACCTTTTGTAGGGTATTTCATTGATTTTGAAATTTTAAAAGTAACAATTTGATCATTGACGTGCATTGTTAATTCCCCTTTCTACACATCTATCAATGCTCTTCCTATGGCTAGGAAAGGTCTCCTAAAAATGATAGGTATCTCTATATCTTCCTCCATATCTAGCACAATGAAATCAACAGCAAAGATAAATTGATCCACTTTCACTAAGACATCTTCTATAACTTATTTAGGATAGGTTATTAAACGATCTACTATCTGCAGAGTTACAGTAGTAGGGGTTATTTCTCTTAATCACATTTGCTAAATATTGGTAATGACATAAGGTTAATTCTTGCACATAAACCACATAAAGCTTTCCCATAAAATCTGTCTCCTATTGCACATAGAATTGTAAATCTACCTGGATCTTTTAGCTTTTCAGGAAGTTTCTTCTAAATTATAGCACTGCTCTCTTCACTAAGTGTAATAGTCTCATTATCTTTAAACTTCCTTTTTTGTTAAGAATATCTTTCACAAACTTTACAAAGCTTGACATTTGTTCTAAGGATTTAGCAAGTGAAATATTGATTGTAAGCTTCTTAAATATTTTTATAAATTTGGAAATTGCTTATCCAACTTCTGTTGTCGAAGTCTCTGAGGAAATGGAGGTGGTGGTTTTTCTAAATCAATTTTCGGTGGAGAAATAGGTCTTTCTGAATCTTTCGGATTGTCCTCTTTTGATTCTTCAATTTCTTCTCTCTCTACTTTAATCTCTTTTTGAACTCTACCTTCCAACTCTCTTTCGCTTCTAAGTTGTATGGCTTTAACTTGCTCTTTGTTCTAGTCTTTTAGATTTGATTCAGCATTATTAGGAAATGCTCCTTGGGATCTATTACTTAATGAACTTGCAATTTGCCCAAGTTGATTCTCAATATTTCTAATTATAGCTCCTTGACTTTGTAACTAATTACTCAATTGTAACATAACTTCTTCTATCAAAAACTTCTTATTCTTAAATTGTGTATTATTGTTGATTCCTGGAGGATAAGTAGATCTATAATTTTTCCCTTGGTGTTCCAGTTTCCCAATGGGTTTACTTGGTTGTTCCCCCATTGCTGATTATTACCATCCGAATTGTCACTCTAGTTAAAGTTGGGATGATTCTTCCAACCTGGGTTATAAAAATTGGAATATGGGTTATTTTGCTTATTATTTATGGCATTCAAAGTTTCTAATGATGCTTGAGAATCTACCATTTGGCCTGATGAATTCTCGTCAATCATGAAAATTGTTTGAGAAAATTTCATTCCAAATTGGTCTAACTTCCTTAAAATTGCAGCAACTTGATTTGCTAATATAGTAAATGCATCCATTTCATGAATATTGGCTACTTTCTTTGGATTTAGCCTCTCAGAAGGCCATTGAAAATTATTGGTAGCCATCTCTTCAATTAAAGCATAAGCGTCATGAAATCATTTTGACATCAATGAACCACCAGCAGCGACATCGATAATAGATCTAAGAGAATTAATTAATCCATTATAAAAGGTTTGAATTATTAACCAATCTGGTATAACATGGTGTTGACACTTTCTTAAGAGTTCTTTAAATCGTTCTCATGCTTCATAAATAGATTCCCCTTCAACTGATTAAAAGATGTAATATCATTTCTAAGCTTCACAGTTTTTTATGGTGGAAAATATTTATCAAGGAATTTTTGTGTTAAATCACCCAAAGTTTTGATAGATCCAGGTGCTAACAAATTCAACCACATCTTAGCTTTATCCAATAGTGAGAAAGAAAATAACCTAAGTCTTATGACATCATTTGAAACACCATCGTATTTAAATGTAGCACACAATTCTAGAAAATTGGTAAGATGTAAATTTGGATCTTCAGTTGTTGATCCCCCAAACTGATTATTTGATATCATTTGGATAATAGCAGGTTTAAACTCAAATGAATTAGCCATTATACTAGGTTTTTGAATACTACAATGAAGTTCATCTACCGTAGGGTTGGCATAATCTCTTAAAGGTCTAAAATCTTGACGAATTTCAACATTTTGATTATTTTGGTTTACCATTTCTGTAATTTTTTTTATTTTTCAAGATTTTTAATTTTTCTAATAGTTCTTTCTAATTCAGAATCGTAAGGCATTAGTCCTTCAAAACCTAAACTACGCATACACTAACATAAAATAAAATAAAATAAAGTAAAACATACAAAATAAGATACAATACTTAAAGTTTAAATAAGAATTTCTAAAAGTAGAAATTTACTTAGTTTTCTTCCCTGACAACAGGGCCAAAAACTTGATCCCTGGATACTTAATGCTTATGCACAATATAACAATAGTTCTGATGGTATTTTTCACTTATATTTCCTTATTTTGCAACAAAACCAAAAACTTGATTCTTAAGAAAAATAAAAATTTAATTTTTTTATTTATATATATTTATATCGGGATACTACGCAAGTATACGTATCGTTATCAAGTAATATAGGAATTTTTGATTAAGTCCTGAATATCGAACCCGCAAGAAAGATTATGCAATATACACTTTTTAGAAATTTTTTCTATTTTTTTTAAAGATAATTACTTAAACTAAAAAAAATTTTGTAGGAATTTAAAATTTAAATATTTTTGGTATTTTTGATATTTTAACGAAATAGTAACAACTAAAAAGATAACTAAAGTTTTTGTAGAAGAAAAGTAACTAACATGAAAATATCTTTCTTCTTATCATGAATTAGTAATAAGTATAGGAATTATGTTGTGGAAGTATGCAAATTGTGTTGTGTCAAATAGGAGCAATAATATTGTTTACCTTTACTAGAGATGCTATAAAGAACATTGGCTAATTTAAAGTTTGAATAGTTCTGAAAACCGGCTGGGCAGGGAAGATACTAGCTCTCACTCTAGAGTTCCCTCAACCTTACAACAACTTGAGTGTACTTTCAAAGAGGATCAAGAAGATAGAAAAAGATATGCAGAATCTCAAGCACATTCAGAATATTATTGAAATGCTGGATCATCTAGATTGAAGACTGAAGGAACATTTTGAACATACAGGGTGTATCGAAGATGAATTGGTACGTTTGTTCAAGAAACATGCTTAGATTAAGGAGGAAAATTCAACTAATGAATTTCCATTTCGACCCTTCTACAATCTGTATGTGCACTACCAATCGATGGGAGATATCCATGATGACGATAGTGAAGATGATGTTTGAACTTAATTTATGCATGGAATGTTTTGTTTAATGCTGTTTGTTTTAGTTTGTTGTTTTGGATTGCATTTCCTTTCTAATGAACACTATCTATGTTTATGCTTCTAATTTTGATGTTTAGATTTCAATGTTAAGATGTTGGTTTGCTTTAAAACATTGAATTTGATGTCTGTTGTCTTGAAAAATATTACTTTGTAATAGCACAAATTTTATATATAAATGTGAGTTTTATGTTGTTTGTGAAATTTTGATGTTTGTGTGATATTTATGTATGCTTAGAAAGGTTTATTTGAGTCAAATAGAGGTTGACATAAAGCGGTACAGAGCATATTTAAAAAACAATCGAAATCTGGAAAATTTGAGCTCTAGCACATCATGCGCTAATGCGCTAAATTAGCGCATGATGCATGACCAAAGGAAAATATGTTGACATCTCATACCTATTTTATACTGTTGAAGATATTGCACTTTAAAGAAAATAATTTTTGATATTTTATTGCAGGAATGATGAATTAGGGTCAATGGAGAAAAAAGATGCAAAAAGGAGCGAATTTGGAGCGAAAAGGACCAAAATGTGGAGATTTGAACTAGGCCGCCGATGACAAGTTTTTTCTGAGGCTATAGGACAAAATTCTCTAGAAGTCCAACGACGGCGCCCTCGAGGCCGCCGACGGCTAGCTTGGCGGTTATGCCTACTCAAGCTTTGGATAAGGCCAAATTTTGAAGGGATGCTTAGGCAACTCTTGGGAAAGCTCATCCACAACTTTAAAAGAAGATTTTAGTCGAATATAGAGAGAGGTCTAGAGGTCCTGGATGTTAGAAA
>NEWO01000544.1:415080-444456 GCA_003013225.1 Phalaenopsis aphrodite | reverse complement strand
CCTCAAATGTAAAGAATCAGAAATTTAGGACTGATTCATAAATGAGAATTGAAATGTAGGTCAATTCTTAAAAGAAGGTGTCAGAATGTAAGGACCGATCTCGAACGTAAAGAATCAGAAATTTAGGACTGATTCGGAAATGAGAATTGAAATGTAAGTATCAATTCAAAGATGCGAGAATTGAAATGTAGGTATCAATTCAAAGATATGAGAATCAGGATTTAGGTGCTGATTTGAAGATGTGATTTGAAATTTACAAAGAGCGTGTGATGCTGACTTTGCAGTAGTGTGTTATGTGAGAAGGTTGATTTTGAAGAAGATTTGTAGAGCTTTGTGGAGTTATGTGCAGAATCTGAAATTGTGGGAGGATGTTTAGAGAGTTAGTGTAGATAACGATAGTTGTGCTGCGCGCACAAAGAGTAGGAAATTCTGAAAACGGAAGTATCCACTCAACAGATTTGTTTTATTTTCTTGTTGTTTTTATCACAATTGATTTTTCAAAAATGTCTTTTTAAAGTTTAAATTTCAATTAGTTGATAAGAAATTTGTTTTGTTATTCACTCATTTATGATTATCTTTCATTTGTGTTTTGTTACGTTTTTGAAGATTTGTTGTTTTGTTCTTTGTTCATTGGAACTCTGAACCATCGCATGGTTTGCGGCTTTCATCCATCGCACAAAAAGGCAATTGACAAAAAGGCACAACTTGATAAAGATGCTACAAATCTGCCTCAATAAGATGCTACAGATCAAATATAGGCTATTGCCTCAAAAGGTACATCATGTAATACATGCTGAAATGCATTGAAAGTCATCTCAAGATATGAGTACATCATAAACTAATTACATCAGATACATGTCATGCTTGTTAAAAGAAATCAAGTGAATCCTCTGCGCTTGGTATATCGAGATCCTGATCAAGCAGACCTTCTGAGTCTTGCTCCAGGATAAGAGTTCCCTTCGCATGTATTCAGAGGTACAACCTTCTCATAGCTCGTAAGGAAACAGTTCCTCCAACTCCGGGTCTTGCTGGAATCCATATGGTATCTTATTGTCATCCATTCTGCGGAAGGTCACAGACACCCTACGGTGTCGCACTCCTGGAATGCAGTGCTTGGCAACGTCTGCACCGTTGCCCTTGAGAATAAGTTCTGAACCAAGTGCAAGAGGAATCTCCACAGCTCCTCTGAATTCACTAGGGCCGATTACATCGATTTCTTTTCCAAACAGAATATTGCTCTTACTCATGAATGAGACAGTGCAGAAAGGCCTCACAAAGTCATGATGGTCAATGTGCGTGGGAATGCAGTCACCTTTTTCATAAATTTTGATGATGCAACTAGTAGGAATGCAAGTGGCGGGTAGGATATTCCACTTAAACATTTTCTTTATCATCCACTTTATCATCGGTGGTAACAGATCCACTTGGTTGTATCTGAGGATCCCAGGCGGATTCCTTTGTCTCCCGTTTGTAAACTTGTAGCATGATCGACACTGGATGGTGATTCTTCCCTTTCCCCGCATCCATTTCTTCGACTCGGAATACGTTCTTTCCATGAGAAGGCCCGCTCAACTTCTATCTCTTAAATCGAAGATGCAGTCCAAAATGCTTCTTTCATCAGTTTCAGAGAAAACCCTGGTATATAGCTCTAGGCCCTCTAATATGTTGATAAACTTTCCCTGAATCTCTTCATAGAACTCGAATTCTCTTTTATTTACCTTGCTTTTTTTGTAGTATTCTTCCATACTGGGAGTTGGTAGCTGCCTGGGGCATTCCTTCCTCTGGGCCTCGGCGGGAATCCAAACTGGTGCTGGCTGATCTGAAATATGAGATTCAGCCTCAAGTGGGATGTATGATCCTGGGCTCCGTGGTGCGCGTTGATCTGTCCCCAGTGGGACATATGGCTCATTTGCCACAAAATCTGGAGTCTAAGACTCGTTGGTGCTTGAAGTGTATTCTTCTGAGATATTGAAATGCTGTAAATGTAGAACATTGCAGTTCAGGCATTCTACAAATGCGCCCGTGACTGATGTCCCGGCTGGTATTTCGACGTTGCATGTTGGGCAACCTATGTACAAGATATCTGAGACCGGGGGCACATATGATCCTGTCACAAATCCTAACTCTTCATTTGTAGTGGGCAGGCTGGCAGAAGTCTCTCTCAGATCTGGATCCTAGATATGTCCCTCAGGAATTGGGGTAAGAAAACCGCTCACGTCTCTTTGGCGCTTGCGCTCCTGTAGTAGAAAGGCTCTCTGTTTCTTTTGGCTTGCATTTCTGCGTTGCGTCCTGCGAATTGGAGTATTTTGTTGTTGTTCACTGTGGGCAACTATTAAGCCCCTTGCTAGAGTAGCTATCATGGAGGGCAGTCGGCAGGGCCCCTCCATCGGATCTTATTCCGCCATCACGCTTTTACCTTTACGTGACACATCATCTTGAGTGGTCACCCTCAACAATGAAGGCAGTCCCTCCGTTTCTTCATTGCTGACCATGTCCATTAGAGGACCGTCGTAGTCCATATCAATCTGGTCGAAATCCATGTTGAAATCTATGACACCTCCTTGTGGCGCCATCTCTTCATTGAGTGTGAGGTTCCAGCCGTCCCGGAAGGAAAAGTTCAGCCTCTGTCCTGACATTTTTCTGCAGACGACAGAAAGAAACGTCAGTGGGCCAAAGTTTAGCATGAACAAGAACAAAACAGAGTATCCATTAAAGTAAATTTTAGTTTATTTTGATGAAAAGGATTATTCATTTTATGTGTGAGTTTTGTTTAATTTAATGGAATATTTAAATCCAAAAGTAGAAAGGAAAACGTGTGAAGCTAAAAAATTTTCTCAAAATTTTCATTATATACGAGATTAATTACAAAATTTGGACCCGGTCATAGACATATGGCCATATAGATAGCCCTAAAACAATGAAAGTTTCAAAGTTTCAATGCAAGCAAAGGCAAGCGGAGGCAGGTGACATCAGGCTGCGTAATAGGTTTTTAGGTATCGTTCATTTATCGGTAACATGGGTCTTTCACCCCAGAAGTCCACTAACTGGTAGGCTCCTCCTATATAAACCATCTCAACGACAAATGTTCCCTCCTAAGTTGGCTCGAACTTTCCACCTATTTTGCGGCGAGCAAGAATAGGTCTTTTGAGCAGAAGTACAAGGTCACCGATTTTGAATGTCCTTGGGCGGACCAATTTGTCATGGGCTTATTCCATCTTTTCCTGGTAGAGCTCCAAATGTTGCTGTGCTTCCAATCGTTTTCCCTTCAGATTCTCCAGTTCTTCATGTCTGAGTTTTGTGCTTTCTTCTGTTGTAAGTTGGTTGTCAATTGTGACTCTGAGAGATGGTGTCTGGATCTCTAGCGGTAGCACGACCTCGGTTCCGTACACGAGCATATAAGGTGTACACTAAGTGGGAGTCCTGAAAGTCATCCGGTAGGCCCACAAGACTTCTAACAGTTTGTTATGCCAATCCCTTTTATATTCATCCAGTGTTTTCTTCAAAATCTATACCAGTGACTTGATGAAACCTTCAGCCAGACCATTTGCTCTAGGATAGTAAATTGTAGAGTATCTCCAATCTATCCCATGTCTTCTAACGAAATTATTGATCTTCGTACTTTTAAAAGCTATCCCATTGTCAGAGATTATTCTTCGCGGTACTCCAAAACGGTAGACGATTTGGCTTTTGAAAAATTGAAGGATGTGCTGTGTCGTAACCTCACGTAATGGTACTGCCTCTACCCATTTGGAGAAGTAATCTATAGCGGCAAGTATGAATCTGTGCCCTTTAGAAGATGGAGGGTCTATCGGACCTATTATGTCTGTGCCCCAACTCTCGAATGACCACGAGGCAACAGTTGGGTTCAGCACATTCGGAGGCTGGTGTAAGACCACCCCATGCCCTTGGCATTGGTGACATCTTCTGGCTGTATCCATGCAATCATACATCATTGCTGGCCAATAATATCCGAGGCTTTTGATATTCATTTTCATTTTTGGTCCCGACTGATGAGCGCCACACAATCCGGCATGTACTTCTATGACAATATTTTGTGCCTCAGCTATGTTCTGCTAAAACACCATAGCCACATTTGGTCGAACGATCTTCTGTAGAGAACATTTTCCACCAGGGCGTAAGACATGACCCTTCTTGTGATGTCGTGTGCCTCAGACTTGTCCTCCTATAGCTTCCCAGTATGCAAATACTCTATTAATGGCTTGCACCAATCTTCGTTGATGTCCGCATATGTGTTTATTGTTTCTTCGTTTCGAAGCTTGTGTAGAGTTTTGAAGTCATTTTGAGACAAGACTAGTTTTCTTCGCACCGTGACTTCGATGGAATCCTCCGGGAGACACGCCATTTCCTTAGCGAGTTTTGCTAAAGCGTCGGCATGAGCATTATCTCCCCGAGGAATCCGGTAGAAAGTCACCTCAGGAATCTGGTCCAGGAGCTTCATCGCGTACATATGGTATTCTGCTAATCTTGGTTTCATAATTCTGTATTGTCCTACGACTTGCTGGATGACAAATTGAGAGTCACCATAAATGTCAATGTTCGTTATATCCTTTGAAATCGCCAACTCAAATCCGGTGATTAAAGCTTCATATTCTGCTTCATTGTTGGTACATGGCATCGTCAGGTGTTATGAAAACCTCAATATACCCTTATCTGGCGTAATAAAGATCAAACTGATCCCTGCCTTGCTTGGTATAATTGTGCCTGATCCCTTGTCTTTCCTGGCTGACGAAACACCATCGAAGTACATTTCCCAGTGTTACGCACCGGAAAATTCCATCTGTAGTATCTGCGCGTCTAGTAACTCATCGTTGAGAGAGGACCCAGCTGACAGTGGGTGTGCAACGAGAAAGTCTACTAAAATCTATCCCTTGATAGCACGGAGGGGCACAAAAGTTATATCAAATTGCAATAAGATCATTGACCATCTCGTTGAACGTCCGGAGAGTGTTGGTCGGGTAATCAAATATTGCAATGGATTAATTTCAAAATTAAGGTGATCTGATGAGAAAGCATGTAATGTCTAAGCTTTTAAGCGGCAAAAATTAGTGCAGACAATGCTTCTCAATAGGTGGATGCCTTACCTGCATCGGTATTAGACAATGAATCAAGTAGTAGAGCACATTTCCTTTTCCCTCCTCATTGACTTGGGCTAAGAGGGCTTCAAGAGAGTCATCCAAAGCTGTGGTATAAAGTATCAACGGTTTCCTTGGGATCGGGGCTGCCAAAACAGGAGGTGTCATTAAATATTGTTTAACGTCCTCAAAGGCCTGCTAGCATTTTTCTTCCCAAATAAATTTGGCGTCCTTTTTAATTAATGTCGAGAAAGGCTGACACCTACCTAAGAGATTAGAAATAAAGCGTCTCAGATATGCCAACTTCCCTTGGAAGGAAGGTAACTACTTAAAGGTTTTAGGGGGAGGCATTTCCAAGATAGCTTTAATCTTATCTGGGTCGATCTTGATTCCCCAATGACGGACAACGAATCCTAGAAATTTCCCAGAGGTGACGCCGAAGGCGCACTTTAAGGGATTCATTTTAAGGTTATATCGTCGTAACCGTCCAAACACAATCCTCAAATCATACAACTGGTCTATTTTCCATTTACTTTTGATGACAAGATCATCTACGTAGCATTCTATTTGATTGTGAATGAGGTCGTCAAAAATCTTCGTCATTGCACGCTGATATGTTGCTCCGGCGTTCTTTAGGCTGAACGACATCACTATGTAGCAGAAGATTTCAATTAGTGTTCTGAAAGCTGTAAGCGTTGCATCCTCGGGAGCCATCTTGATTTGGTTATACCCAGACGATCCATCCATGAAGGAGAAAATTTCATGTGTTGAAGAGATATCCACCATCATCTCCGGTATAGGTAGTGGAAACTCCTCTTTTGGACATGCTTTGTTCAAATCTCTGAAGTCGACACAAATGCGGATCTGTCCATTTTTCTTTTTAATCGGTACAATATTGGCTAACCACATGGGGTACTGCACTACTTTAACAAAGTTGGTGTCTATTAATTTCTTTACCTCGGCGATGACTTGTTGTTTAATTTCGAGGCGCATTCTCCTGGGAGCTTGTTTTTCTGGGGTTACATTCGTGTCCACCCCAAGTTTATGGACTGCAACCTCTGGTGACAGTCTGACATTTCGTCGTAGCTCCATGTGAAGCAATCTTTGAACTCTGCTAATAGTTTGACTAGTTCTGCAGACTCTTTGTCATCAAGTAGAGAACTTATAAATGTAGGTTGCGGTCGTTCTTCAGTCCTGAGGTTAATCTCTTTCAATTCATCGATAGTGGATTTAATTTCTTCCTCAAATTTTGGTGAAGCATCTTCTATTAGTTGATCGGTAGAGTCATCCTCTACACCGAGACAATCTTTTTCTGACTCACTATTAACAACCATGCAAAATTCAGAATCATCGACTGGTCCAACGGTACCAAATGCGACACCTTCGTTTTGAATTAGGAGTTCATCTTTTAGTATTCCACAATTTTTCAAAGATTTGAAATTTATCTTCTGGCATTTGTTTTGATAAATTTCCCTGTTGACTTAACTTTTGAACACAAGGTGAGAAGTAACCAAAAGGCAATTCCATTAATTCATTAGAATCAACATCCAAATTTACATGTTTTTCAAGCTCAATAGAGGTGGAAGCAATGTAAAATTTGATCAAATTTGAACCAACACTACGGACTTCCTTGACCTCTAAACTCTCGACCTTTTGAGGGAGAATCAGAGTGAGGGTCATAGTATCCACATAGTGCTTTATCCGATCATACATTGTTTCACATTCATTCTTCTCTATATCTTCTAGGGATATCTCGTACCGATGCTTCTTCTGTTTTGTCATTATTATTTCATCTTCAGAACTATTTTTATCACCAATGTTGATAGCTGGCCTAGTCCATTCAACAATTAAATTGATCTTTCCTCGTCCACATCCCCGACCTCGACCTCGGGTGCGTAAACTAGAAGAACCTCCACCAACTCAATGTAGGGAGTGGTAGAAGGTTGTTGAAGAGGAGTTGTCTGGCCTTCTTTTTGTGATCCTTCTAAATCTTTATCTTTGTTTGTCAAAATTTCACGCAAGCAGACAGTCTTCTTTGGAGGCGCGTAGTAGGCAGCATCTTCATGGATACCAACTTCATGCACTGAAAATGGTTGTAGATCTCCCTTGATGCAATTTTCTTGACCATCTTTGCAGTATTTAATGCACTGGTGTAGAGATGACAAAACCATGTTATGCTCATGAATCCACGGTCGACCCAATAGAGCATTAAAAGAGGTCTTGATGTCGATGATATGAAATTTAACGGTTGCTACAAGTTCTCCAACCTTCATAAGTAATGAAATTGATCCAAGGGCTCTTTCTCCCTTTTGGTTGAATCCTCTTAACATCTTCTTATCAGGGATGAGCTCCTAAACGTTGAAGTCCAAATATGCTAACGTCTGTAGACTCATCAAGTTAAGAGATGCTCCAGGATCCACTAAAACTCTGGATAACACAAATCTGCCAATGTTGACGGAGATGTAGAGCGGACGGTTGTGGTCGGCGGTACCGAGCAGCGAGTCTTCATCTGTGAAGGTTACCCCTGACTGTTCTCTCAATGAGCAAACTTCATCTAAGGATGTGCTAGCCAACTGAGCTAAGCAAATTTATGGATCTAGCAAAGCTGCAACCAGAGATTCTCTCATCTCCTTTGACAGGATCAAAGCGTCGTAGATGCTTAGTCGGGCAAGAAACTTCCTAAGATGAGCTAGAACGTTGTAGTCTACTTTGTATGATCCTGCAATTTTGTCTTGACTATGTGGTTCTTCCACTGGCGGAGGTGGGGGTATCTCTTCTCGGGTCATTATATGTTTTCCTACGTCTACTGGAGTTGTTCCTGGTGGTAACACCTTTCCGCTCCTTAAGTTGATTTATGTGATTTGTTCTTCTTGAGATATCATTTTTGAGTCTTTTGGTGTCTTTTCCTCTTTGTCGGAGAGATCCAAGTTGACGGCGAGCGGTGTACAATGACGCTCGAGAGTTGGTTGTTCGTTATCGGTGCTGTCGTAAGCGATATCGTTGATGTCTTCTTTAGACTTGAAAACAAGTTCATCAGACTCAAGTATGATTTGAGGATCATTTTGGGGATCGAGATCGCAATTAGCTTGTTCATAATCAGTCACGTTATTACAAAAAATAGTCAAAATGTAATCAAAATCACAACCATTATATTCATAAGACCGCAGAGGGATAAAAAGATAATCATACAAAGTCAAGGGTCCGAGGACTTTCTTCCCCGAATCCGACACAACCAATCTAGTCGAGGAAGTCCCTATCCTAACCCCCGTGCTATCAATCTTGGCAGTGACACTTTTCTTTTTCTTGTTCTTTGTTCTTGATGATGACGGATTTTCTGGTGAAATCTTCATCTCGGGCTCGGTATGCTGCAGACTCTGAATGGAGGCTTGTTTTGATGCAGACTGTAGCTTGTTTAGTATCATCTTGGATTATCTGCTCCATACCTCATTCCATCCTTCTTTGGTATTTGTAGAAGCTTGTTTCGATGAATCCTGTATTCAATTGAGGACCTTCCTCAGTTCATCCCAAGTTGTACTCCATCCATCTATTCCGACATATGGATCAATTAGGGAGATTCACTCAGCTGAAATCATGTTTATGGAACCATTTTCAGGTTCTGCAAAATATTCTTTTGAGATTGTTATATTCTCTTCCTTGAAGTTCTTCTTGAGCCAGTCCTTAAAGACAAAACATTTGTCTATAGTGTGTCCCAAGTAACTGGTGGTACGGGCAATAATTTGGTTCATTCTTCTTATCCACCTCTTTGGGTTTCTTTGGATTAGGTAGTTTGAATTCTGGTTTCTTCATCAAGCTTTTGAATATTTTAGGTACAACTTCATCTTTGAAGGAGTAAAAAACTTTCTGTCGCTCTAACAGGGATATTCTCTTACACATTGTTCGAGGTGATCCCTCCTGAGACGGTCGTTGGTTGTATTGACTGCTATGTTTCTGAGGGTACTGTGACGAAGACTGACGATGATCTTCTGCATATATCTTTATCGGCTGCTTTCCTTTGTCGACAGTTGCGACTAACTTTGATTTCTTTTCAAACACTCTGGTCACCTTAGCCTTTTAATGTGGCTCCATGTGCTTCATTTCTTCTTAAAGACTGTTGGCTTTACTGAGTAGCTTCTCGAAGGATTTGATGGTGAGTCCATTAAGCATGAAAGCTACTGGACCATGACTGCTTTTGAGTAGAATCTCAATCGCTTGATGTTCCTGTAGCAGAGGTTCACATTTCATGCTAAGGTTTCTCCACCTCAAAATATAGTCTGTCAAGGTTTTACTAGGCTTCTGCTTCTTCATCATGAGTTCTCCAATAGACACATGATGCTGCGCCCCAGCAAATCTTTTCACAAATAACTATTCCAACTCAGAAAACTTTTTAACTGGCCCGTTGGGCAGGTCAGCGTACCGGTGAAAAGCAATCCCTAACAAGCTCCTGACGAACTGCTGGTAGAGTAGAGCTTCGTTATTCCTTGTGTTTCCACAATTGGCTTGAAAATGTGTTATATTCTGTCTTGGATTTCCAGTCCCATCGAATATCTTGAAGTTTTGGGTCACAAAACCCTTGGAGAAGGCAAAGCATCAAACTCCTCAGGGTAAGTTCTACCCTTTAAAATTGATGCACCGCCCTTGGATTGGGCTAAGACATCCAGTACTTGTTCAACCATTTGCTTGAACTCTTTTTCTGGCATGGCACTTGATGGGAAATCCTTCTTTGGTTGTTCTTTTTTGTCTGTCAAAGTAGCCTCCCTTCTTTCATGTGTGATGTGTATGATTTCTGGCTGATTAATCTCTGGAGAAGCCAATCTTGGTGCTTGTGATTGCCCCTGAATGGTGGTCATGGCGGTCATAGCTGCAGTCATCTCTTTTATTCTTTTCTCCAGTAAAAAAACTTGCTCATCCCTGAGGAGGATAACCCTACACAGCTCATCTACGGCGTTCTCTTCAGTGTGAGGTTGAGCCTCGCACACAGATGTGGTAGCTCTAGTTTCGATCACATGGACATCCATGAAATCTTCCTCCAAGTAATCATTGTAATCAAAATCCTCGTTGTCACTATTGACGGAAACTTCGTGTTCTCGAGCTAACTCAGAAATTTCGATCCTGAGTTTCTCAACTTTTTCCTCAATTATCGATTCCTTGATTGCTTTAAGATCTGGAGTACCTTGAAGGAAATCCTCAACTTGTTCCTCCATTTCGCTGGCTATTGTTGCGACGATGTCAGATATTTCAGGCACTGGTTTTACTTCTTGTTTTGCAGGCTCACTGAATTGTATTGGTGCAGCGACCTTGGGTACCCATACCCTCTTCTCCTTTGACGATGATGCCTCAGGACGGGACGTCTTAGTAGAGAGATCGGTATGTCGAGGGAAGGTATGCTCCCCGTTGTGTAGACCGGCTACAGTGTCAGGTAATCTTCTTGTGTTTCTTTCAATGATTGCAGGAATAACGGGCAAACTTCTCAGACCCAGTCTTGATTTAATCGGCCGGTGACCTACGGTTCTGGTGGTGGTATGATCGGTGGTGACCATAGCAGTATCGACTCGGTTTCCCAAACGGAGCCAGACGGGAGCACGGGTAGGTGACTTTATAGTCGACTTATGAGATTTTCTAGAAAACTTAATATCCTTCAAAATTTCATTATGCATATGAGGTGAAATTGCATCCCACTCGTTTAAGTAATTCACTAATAGAACATCCTTCTTTAATAGCAAGCCTTCTGAAGACTGCACTAACTCGGGTGATGGGGATGAATTTCTTTCCCTCCTAACCATGTCCACGAGGTGATGGTAATGTGGCAGCAATCTTCCGGATACTCTCATATCCATCAGTATCTGTCAGAGGATGGAATCTACTCCCTCGTAGGAGTGGGTAAATTTCTGGTAATACCTTTTCAACTTGAAGAGGCTCCTCCTCATTGGGTGTATTCTCAGGAGTCTGGGCTCTGATAGCCCTCCGAACTCTCCTATTGTGGTTCCTCCTTTCAGTTCGGGTCAGTGGTACAATCCTAGAGCTTGATCTGATCTCGAACACGGGTGGCGGAACAGTTAATTCTTCAGTCGAATCTTCAACGACCATTACTTCTTTTCCCTTAGCTGTAGCAGGGATAGCAGGCTTGATGACAGCAGCTTTAGCCTTTTTACTGGCAGGGAAATCCTTAGGGCAGTTCAAACTGAATTCTGCAGACGATTCTTGAACTCCCGGGGCAACGATCTTCATTACCATGAACGGGGCTTTCTCGAGGATAACCTCGAGGTCTTCAAATCCATCTCCGAACTTGATGGTGGGAACGATATTACGGGCGTTGCGGTCCGTTGGCTGGTTGCAGGAAAAGGTCAGCGTTGGGTAGGCCATCGCAACAAACTTTAAAACAGAAAGTTTTAGGGTTAGCTATATGGTCGAAAACCTCGTAATTTTTTAGTGCGAGCACTGAAAATAAAGGTTAACCTGTAGACCGGGCGGGTATTAATTTACAGATAATTTTAACATCTTTATTTAAAATGGTGTAAAATTTTATTAATATAAAAATTTCAAAGTGCATGCGAGACAACACGATTTGGTTCAATTTGCGAAGTAGCAAACCAAATGTGGAAGGGAGTTGTGAAAAACTTTAGGACCCAGTGCGGGACCCAATTCGTGGCAGAAAATGCCCAGGTGGAATTAGTCCACCAACATACTTATTGGGGTGTTCCGACCTTACATGAAAATTTAAAGAGTCCTTAATGGCCTTCTGAACCCCTCTGTTCATAGATGGTTGAACAACTAGTCCTAAAGTTCAAGGAGTTAGCTGTACTTTCCCAAGATAGAGATGGGTAAAGTATGCCAACGGAAGAAGGGTAATTTGGTTCAAGAGGGACATGGACATATTACCGATGTGTGAAGATAATATTTCTTGATTTATATGGAGAGAAAAGCTTGTCCCCAACGGAGTCGTCAGAAGCTGTCGGCGTTATTTCGGATTGGTTTATGAGGTTGACTGTAAGAAGCTGCCGGTTGCCGGAATCAAAATCCTGCCACCCAGTTTGAAAGGACGTTGAAATATGAAATCAAACTGACCCCATATTTTCCATAGTTTAAAATGAAAGAGCACTGTACCTCAAATCTTGTATCTATCCTGAAGGATAAACACAAGAATTGAGGATGAGACTTGATCAAATAAACTAAGGAAAGTATGATGTCCGTTTGGTCTGCAAAACCTTTGTATTTGCCGACAAGTTCCCCTATTTAATATAAAGGATTAAATAGGATTTATATTAAGCTGGGTTCGGACATGCTTCTTATAAGGGCAAGCCCCTATAGTTAATTACATCTTAAATGACCAAAGCCACCTAAGAAGACTCTCGATAAAAATCAAGAAAAATTATCTTCAAGGAATTTCAAAGGGTAGGACTCTTTAACGAAATCAGATGTAGAGATGTGAAAAAGGAATGGTTCAAATTTGGAACATTTTATTGTAGAATCCAAATGACGAAGAACTAGGGGATGTCATGGATCCAGAGACGAACCTCGATGACTTCCCAAGATATCCTAATGTTTGGCTTCAGTTTTGAGGAGAAACATTTAGGTGTTTCATATTGCCAAATTTATTAGGTAGGGCTTACATTCATGTGAAATGATCGGACAAATAGCCTGGAAGATGTGAGGATTTAGATCGTGACAAACTACATCCTCGGAATCCTAAGACAAGTTAGGGCTTATAGTGTATAGCAGGGCTATGTAAAGGCCTAAAGATGAGCTAAAGATTTACGTTGCATAAGCAAACAACCTAGAAGTCCTATGGCTTGGTTATTTAAGTCTAAGGAAGGTTGGTTGGTTTAGCTGGGAAAGACAAGTTTTGTTATTGAAGATGGTCGTGCTGCCCACCAAGCTAGCTCCAAGCTCCTTGCCGCAACAAGTTTGAGTTATCTAGTGCGTCAAGTTATATTATCAAATCAGGTCGCCCATGGTTAAAGTTCTTTAAATTTTATAGAGAGAATATTAAAGTTGATTAGAGCTACACCGGTTAGGATCCTACGGTTCCCTCGTTCCGGCATCACTATTTTCTATTGGATTCACTTAGTCCAAATGAACTTACTAAACCCAACTTAATGAATTCCATAATTTCATTTAAACTGTGGGAAGCCTTGTTAGCAACCGTAGGTTACCTCCTCCAAGGTATTCCCGCTCATCTGATAGAGACATCTTAATTTAGTTGAAGTTGTGGTTTTGAGTCCAATTGAAGGTTCAATTTGAAGGAATTTTGAACTTTAATCAATTTGGTCATTTGCGCTAGGCTTGGGTCCAGCTTGGGTTAACGTTGGGCTAAGTCCAAATTGATTGTTGTAAATGGTCAATAGGGACCTCATGAAGAGTTTTCAACATGAATTGGATGCCAATTTGGAGGTTAAGGCAATCAATTGGGTGAAATTTAGGGACTTAGCAAATTTGGGGCTAAATTTGGAAATTTTGGATTTATGCCAAAATCAAATGGATTTGAGGCTTCACCAATGCCAATTGATGGTTGATTTTGATGTATAGAAATGTCAAAAATTTTTTGCAACATTAATTGAGGCCAATTGACTAGGCTATGGATTCAATTTGGTGAGATTAAGTCATACGATCAAAATTGGAGTTTTGACCAAAATCAGAATTGGGTTCAAATCATTAACTAATTGAGCTTGGATTTGGTTTAGTTTGGTCATATTAAAAGTGAATTTGAGTTTAGGATTAGAATTGGGCTCAATTGAGATCAAATTGTTGGACATTTGAGTTGGATTTGAGGAAATTTGGGTCTTTAAAGGGCAATTTGGGGATTTTGGTTAAAGATTGTAAAATTGGCCAATTGGCTTATGTGGTACTTGAGAGAAATGAAATTAGGATTATTTGAGATTTAATGGGAATTTCTGGTAATTTTTGGAATTTTTGGGAATTTGAGCCCAAGAGGGGTATTTTGGTAATTTGGGGGTGTTTTAGGGGAAAAAGGCCAAGATGGGTATTTTGGTAGAGTTGAGGTACCAATCATCACCAATAAGCCATGGACCAATGGAAATCTCATTTTGGGTCCTCTACATAGTGGTCTTAGTTAAACCATAGCCTTAGGGCTAGTAGTTTAGGGGACCACCTACATGAGTATCCCAAAAGATCAAGGGATCTAGGCTAGAAATTTGAGTTCATGGTTGTGAGTGATTGTGAGTAGAGATGAGTGTAGATGAGTGTAGTGAGTGCCTTAGCTCCAGACCAACACCCAAGGTCAACACTAAGGTTCAGCAATCCTAAGAGTGACTCATCCTGAGTTTCCCCCATAGTGACCCCACCTACTAAGTGTTTAGAGGTTAGGACCAATATGTGGAACTTCAAGTTGAGTGGAGAAGGGTTTGGAATTTCTAGTGGTGAGGGTTCCATGTCTAGTTTTCTAGGAATAATCAACATGAAATGTCCTATGGCTAGACCCTAGGCTACTATAGAGGAAAAACTAAACCTCAACAAAAAATGAGGTGAACATAGGTAGGACATAAATGATTTAGGTACCATTGATCTTGAGAAAATATAGTTGTGTAAAATTTATAAAGTTGGCTCCACTTTACAACGGTGCCAAAAACTTGATGTGGTATTTTATGAATAATAATATTAAACACGTAATGTTGGGATTCTACACAAGTATGTGTATCGTTATGAAGTAATATAATACTTTCTATTTAATTCCCAAATATCAATCCCACGATGAAGGTTTAAATTTGAAATAATAAATTAACTAGGAAATTCATAGAAATAAAATGAAATTACTGTCTCTAATTTGAGATTGTATCAAAACGAAATTATTAAATACTAGCAAAATTATAATGCAAAGTTTAAAATAACATCTACTAAACTATGTTTATGTGATGAAGTTTTCTAATATTGAAAAGCATCTTTCCCACTACAATGAGTTTTTTGTGAAATGAGATGAGATAATTTGTTTAAATATGTATTTTGCCAAATATGAGCAATGTTAATTCTCTTCCCTGATTCAGTGTTATATTAAATCATTGGCTAATCTTAGGTTTAGTCCCTAAATCCATGGCTAGGCTAGGAGGATACTGGCTCCCACTCCAGAGCTCCCACTTCCGCTCCGCTGAAGGCTAACTCTTGCTTTAGTTCTTAAACACTAAGATCAAACTAACGATTCTAGTCTGTCACCCTAAAATCTCCAATTTTACACCCAACAATATATATTTTACTATTTTTTTGGTACTTAATTCCATGACCGAAATACTCCTTCATGGACTTATATGTGATTCTCACTCTATTGTAGAACTCATACTCCAGTTCCCGAGTCATATGTTTCACAACATATTTTGAAAATTCAATTGGCCAGATCGAAAAGTAAATCATGAGCAAAGTTGAAAGACCATCACAATTTATTTTACTTTTTAACATTGACACATCCAAAACATCTTTTTATTTCACCATATCTCAGAGTAGGGAGAAAGAAACTTTTCAAACTTCATGAGAAAGATACAACGAAACAGAAATTTTATATATAAAAGAAAGTTCATACAACAAAAATAAACAGACAACACTTATCTGAAACTCTTTCTGAAAGTAAATCCCTTATAGCCTCTCTTAGAACATGTAGGAAGAAGAAATCTCTCACTTCTCTCCCTCTCCAACACTCTTAGAGAAGAATTCACACTTAAACTCACCACAAAAACTCAAAAGAAAAAAAAAACAAAAGTCAATAATGGTGTGGAAGGATGCAAAGTGGCACAAACGGGGTGCCAAGAAAGACCTAGAACGAGCAGAGGAGAGCAAAGAGAGTCTTTTCTGATCAATTTTTTTCTCTAAATAGAGTCTATGGTCGGTTTTCAAATAGGTGCATCCAAAAACTCTTCAAAAAACATCCAAATTTGTCAAAGCTTCTAGAAATAGGGTTTGTACCGACACTGGCGCCATCGACACCAGTGGTCGTGTAATTAAATCTGTGTTCACTGTCAAACGGTGTCGTCGGTGTCCAATCTGGCACCGTTGGATATGTACAATTTTTCAAAAACTCCATTTTGACTCCAAATTTCATCCATTTTGCTTCCTTTTTGCTCCAAGTCTTAAAAATCAACAACTTGCAATAAAACATGAAAAATACCTTTCTTTAGAAGGCTACATCACCAAAATTGAGTATAAAATTTGGGTCTAAAGATGCATATATTTTTGGTGTATCAAAATGCCCTAAACTTAAATGTGACTGGTCCTTAAGTAACTCTTTTAATACATAAAAATATGACTAATGGCAAAGATTTTAACTTCTAGATTTCTATATTTTAGTCCACTAAATACAATAGTATAACTTAAGAAAAATGTAAAATAACTCCAGTTATTACTAACGGTATAAGAATATCTTCTAGCCAAGTCTAAGATTTTTGATTCTCTATTTTTTTCAAGGAAAATTGCAAATTATTCATATTAAAGCCACTTAGAATTTCTATATGAAAAAGAACTTCATGAAACTTTACTAGTAAATATGCTAATATTGAAATATAAGTTTAGAAAATGTAGCCAAGCTTCTTCTTTAAGTTGATTCAAGTGAAGTGAATTTTTAATTAGGCATATCCTCAAGCTTCTCTTCACATTTTTTTTCTTTTCTTTCTTTTTTATTTCTTTTTCTTTTCTTTTTTAGAATCATTTTTAATCCTTTTTTTTTTCTTTTCTTTTCTCTTTTTTTTATGTGAGGATTATTATATCTAGACAGCCTTTAATGATTTTGAACTTCACCATGCTTTTCTTAAAGTTAAAAACTTTTCATATTCCTTCACTTTATAAAATTATATTAGCTTTAAAGATTTTTCATAAATTTTTATTCTTTTCTTCTTATATGAATCTCTAAGATTTTTAATAATTTAAAAATACAATTATCTTTACTTAAAATAGAAAAACATAGTCTTATTCTATCATACCAAATATCTTAATCTCTAAAATCAACTTTTATTATAAAAAAATGTTTACTTGAGTTTACTATATATTTAGAAACATAAATATAATTATCTATAGTTACCCACTAATACCAAAGTTCATGTTAAATTTTAAAATATTTTGAAAATATAACTTATTGAGGATAAATAAAATTAAGTTTTTTTCATTTAAAAAGGTTTTTTTCTTCCCCCCCTAAACTTAAATTTTTTAAATATTTATCATGAAGAACTAAAAAAATAAAGGATGAAAGAAAAAATTTAATACATAAAGAAAAGTCTTAGTTGTTGAAGGTTTTGATTTGAAACTTAACTCTGAAATATTGTAGTCGCTAATATGAAAAGCTACTAGACTTAAAACATTAAATGACACATAATACATATAAATAGTTAACTACAAATACATCCAACAAAGTACTAAAAACTAAGAACAATACTAAAATGGTTCTCAATGTAAAAACAATCTCACAAATCTACAGCTCACAATTCAACATAACATTTAAAATAAAGTGTTACACTCTAAAAAGAAACAGTCTCAACAAACCGAACATAAATTGAACAAAAATCTAACTAAAGCATCACCAATCATCAACATCATCTTCTTCTTCATCCACATCCAAATTTTTCTGCTGATATGGGGTAAAAATAGGGTGAGTAGGAACTGAACTGAGTGATCACCCCTCATGTATAAGACCATCGCATCATAATAAGAAGAATCTTATTCAAAATTTTATCTTGTCAAATCATCATTGTGTGCATTTCTGGCTTCCATATTTTCCATTCTACTTTCCATTTTCAAGATATCTCCATGTTGGATCATCACCTGCTCCATATATTCCTGGATAGTAGGGTTACTTGAAGTAGTACTTGAAGTAGAAGGAATATCCCTAGTCCTACTTATAGATCTCCATCCAACATGAAATTCACAAGTCTTTAAATTAACAGGTCCAATAGGTTTTAGAGGTTCAGTCCTCTCCTCATCCACTCTAAAATCAACTCCTGCCTGTTTACATAGTGTGAAGATAGGGGTAGGGTGTTCTAAACGATCAGTAGTCTCTCCCAAAGTAATAGATTGTGTGTTCCTATAAATAATAGAGCCTACATCTATCCTTCTCATCTGTTGGATACATAAGTTCACGATGGCTTTATCCTTTGTAACCTCAATATGATGATTTATTGGTATCATTCTAACAGAAATAAAGTAGTGTCAGGCCTTAGATACTACATTTAACATAAAAAGAGGAAAGATTAACTTAACACCATTCTTCACCTTCCAAACTCCTCTTCCATCAGTAAGAAAAGAAATAACTTCATATAAGGCCTCATTCGTAGTATAAAACGATTTGTATTGGCAGCTATACACATATTCTAAATGATAAAATTCATTAATTATCATTGGAGTAAACTCCATCATTTTCTCACGAACAAACATGTAGTCTTCAGAAGTCTCCTTAAAATTAGCATAGAATTCCATAACTACAACAATAAAAGCCTTGACAGTAAAGTAACAAAAATTCTCCCACTGCCAAGCATTGATTATTCTTTCAACTTCTCCAGCCAAATTTTTAAATCCTTCATCTGGAATCACATATTTAGTTGTAAGTAGACTATTGAAAAAATTGTTGGCTTTGTAATTGACAAACTTTTGATATCAAAATCCACCTTTCCCTTTCCTTTATTCATTCTTGGTGCCATGGTAATCTACGAAATTTTGATAAAATCCAAATGAATTCCCAAAAATTCTAAAAATCACATTGTGGAATGTTTTAAATTTAAATCTACTAAGTAAGAGTTCTTCACCAAAGGATTTTTTCAAAATCTTCAAAACAATTTTGAAATTTTGGATCTTGGAAGTATAAGATAAATCCTTGGTGAAAATAAAAAAATTTGAATCCAAAGTGTAGCTCTTACCTCGAGAAGATGAAATTTGAACTTAGTTTGCCTTAAAATCACCTCAAATCCGAGCAATAGCAAGCCCTAAGTACAAAAATCGGAGGTTGAAGGTGACTAAAAGGTAAAAAAGGCATTTTACTGTGCAAATTGAGAATTTTAATAGAGTTTAGGTGGTTTTCGAGTAGAGATGGCCAAAAATTTATTTTTCGATTTTCATTTATTTCAATTTTCATTCAATTTACTCTAAAGTCTATTTAGTCTTTTTGAACACTATTTTTCATCTTAAAATAATTCACAAACATTTTTATAAACGACACCAACTAACTTTTATATATGAAAATACAATTTTTACAAATACATTTTTGTAATCACATTTTCACATCCTTAAAACAAACTAAATTTAATTCAGCGTCGAATTCAAGCCACAAAACTAGAACGCTGACACAAAACTTTACACACAATCAAAGTCAATAGAGTTCTAAAGCAAAGTAAAGTAAAGTAAATCAAATTAACACAATCAAATTAAATACATAATTACTATAACATATTAGAGAGTCCAACTTATTCAATTATTCTATTTTATATTCAGTAATTTCTCCTCCTCTAATATCTTCCATAGACTGGTAATAGACGTACAAAATGTAGCGATACTAGAATTGATCAGTCAAATTTTCATCCATTCATCCATTTTTCTTGAACATCTACACCAATCACGCTTCAATTATTCCAGTATGATCAAAGTTCTCCTTCATCCTCCAATCTAGGTGATAGAAAAGGTAGTTAAGATTTCTGATTGCATTCGTAAAACTCTGAAGTTCTCTTTCTATTTTCTTCATACTCTGAAGTTCTCTTTCTATTTTCTTCATTTTCTTCTCCAAAGTTATTGAACCTCCAACTGTTTGTGGCATCAATGAGGTTGAAGCATGTGATGAATGATCCATAATAATATCTAATGCTTCATTTCCATTCCCAATATAATTATTGTCAATGGGAATCATGGGCTCCTAAGTTAATAAAAGTTTCTCCCTACTTTAATATAAAACTTGAGATTGACTGCAAAGTAAGAAAATTGTAGAAGGATGCCCAGCCTATATATTTGCCAATTTATAATGATACCCATAACAGATTTGAAAATAATCAATCCCACATCAATGGGTTTTTTCATTTGAATGCAATAGTTTAAAATGTTACTTTCTCATGTAACTCTACTATTCTTCATGGTAGGAAGTAATTTTGTAGATATGAAGAAATGTCATTTCTTTGATATTTGATTAAGCAATGAAGCAACAAAACTAATGTATCCCTCATCTCTGATTTCCTAATTATCATTTTCATCGTCAGAAAATTATATACATTTTGCATCATATCTCTCATTAGGATAAAATTTGTATAATGACAGATTGGAACGTTTTCTATCATATACAAATCATTAATTCGAGCCGGAGTAAATTGTATAGCCTTACCTCGAACAAAGAAGACTCCTTGGATAATTTCATGTAAGTTAGCATAGAATTCTTTTACCACTGTACAACAACTGCAGCAGTAGTGTAGCATAGAACTTCCCAAAGTCTCTGTACAATGATTTTCTCAATCTATGAAATTGGATTACTCAATCCATAATGGACAAAACCTCTCTCCTTGATAAGCCTCTTTTTATAATAAATTTATCGTATAATCTCTTCGCGTCAAAATTGATATACTTTCTTCTATTAAAAACTTCATACCTTGAACTATTTCTGGAATTGAAAGCCATGATATTCAAAATTAGGAAGTTTCTGGTCATCCAAGGCAGTTTTTAGGCCTTTAAAAACACTTCTCGATGGTTATTTAGGAGTGAAATCCCACTAAAGTTCACCACATGTGCTCTGAACACGTAAAACTGCTTGGGATGCCATCGGGACTTCTGATGACGCTGTCATCGCCATGGTCTATATTGGTGGGCGTCGTCGATGCTATAGGCCAAAATTATGTCTATTATTTTTTTGTTCAATTAGATTAAAAAATTTCCAACAATACCAATATTTGTCTTAATTTATGATATATGAAACTGTGTAGGACTCATAAATATTATTATTTTCTAAAAACACATATTAAAAAAATAGTAATATATAAATATTTATATTTATATATGGGTTGCCTCCTACAGAGCGCTTGGTTTAACGTCGTTAGCTTGACATACCATTATTTAATCAGGATGACTTAACATAAAAAATTCTTTAAATTTTGGCATGTGTCATTCATAATATTGTTTTAATCGATGCCCATTAACTTTAAATATCTTTCCTTTTTTAGGATTCTTAATAACAATAGTTCCATAATGATACACTTTAATCACTTTAAATGATCATAACCATCTAGATTTTAGTTTTCATGGAAATGTTCTTAAACTTTTATTATATAATAAAACTTCTTGTATAGGTTCAAACTTCTTCTTAATAATCTTTCGATCATGCTATATTTTTATTTTCTCTTTATAAATTTTTGCATTATCATATGCTTCTTTTTTAATCTCCTCAAGTTCATTGAGTTGCAATAATCTTTTCTTGCCAGCAACTTTTAGATTAAAACTAAATTCCTTAATATCCAAAAACTCTTTATACTCCAATTCTACTGGTAAGTGACATGCTTTTCAAAAAGTAAGTCTATATGGGGGCATTCCAATAGGAGCCTTATAAGTAGTTCTCTATGCCCATATTGCAGTATATAATCTAGCAGACCAATCCAATTTATAAGGATTTACAGCCTTTTTAAAAATTTATTTTTTTCATGATTTGATATTTCTGCAAGACTGATAATCTGAGGGTGATAAGCAGTAGAGAATCTATGCATAATATCATATTTTTTAATTAATTTTTTGATTTCCATATTCATAAAATGGGATCCTCCATCTATAATAAGTACTCTCAGCATTTCATGTCTTGTAAAAATATTTTATTTAAAAACTTAGAAGCACTTCGAGCATCACATTTAAGTACATCAACAAATTCAATCTATTGGACATAGAATCAACAAAAAGAAAGATATATATATATATATATATATATATATATATATATATATATATATATATTCAAATGAAGGCATAAATGGTTCCATAAGATCTAATCCCTACACATCTAAAATTTAAACTTCCAATGTGTAATTTAGAGGCATTTCATTTCTTCTAGAAATATTTCCTACTCACTGATAGCTATCACATGTTTTTATATATTCATTAACATCTCTAAAAAGAGTAGGTCAATAAAATCCATCTTGCAAAATTTTATATACAGTTCTATTTGTTCCAAAATGTGTTCCAAGTTTAAAATCATGACATCTTTCAATTATTTGTTGAGTTTCTTCATAAGACACACATCTTCTAATAATTAGATCCTTACATTGTTTATATAAATATGGGTCATCCCAAAAAAAGAATTTTGAATCATATATAAATTTCTTTAATTGTGGATTCTTAATATAAGGTGATAAAATATCACTTACAATATAATTTACTATATCAGCATACTGTGGTATATTTATTTCATCACTATTATATAATTGTTTATCAAGAAAATTTTTTAAAATTTCATTTGCAAAATTAGTTAATATTTCTTTTTCTAGTCTAGACAAATGATCAGCTATTTGATGATCATTTCCCTTTCTATCAACTACCATAGAATTGAACTTTTGCAATAGAAGTATCCATCTAATTAATCTTCATTTAACATCCTTCTTTTCCATCAAGTATTTGATAGTAGAATAATCTGTATGCACTATACATTTGGTTCCAATCAAGTATGGTCTAAATTTATCAAAGGCATAGCCAATAGTTAATAACTCTCTTTTAGTAGTAGTGTAATTAATTTAAACATCATTTAGAGTTTTACTAACATAATATATTACTTTAAAAATTTTGTTGTGTCTTTGTCCTAAAATAACTCTAATAGCTTAATCACTCGCATTGCTCATTATCTCAAATGGTTTTTCCCAATCAGGTGGGACTATTATAGGTGCAGTGATTAATTTTTCTTTCAATAAATCAACTACTTTTATGCATTTGTCATTAAAATCAAATTTTGTATATTTTTCTAAAAGTTAGCACAATGGCTTAGTTATTTTTGAAAAATTTTTTATATAATGTCTGTAGAAACCAACATGTCCTACAAAACTTCTTACCCTTCTAACCGTAGTAGGAGGTGGTAATTTTTAAATAACATAAATTTTTGTAGGATCTACTTCCATGCCATTTTCAGAAATTTTATGCCCAAGTACAATTCCTCTTGAAACCTAAATTGACATTTTTCCCAATTTAGTAATAGGTTGATTTTTTACATACTTTCAAATTTTTTTTTTAAATTATTTAAACATAAGTACTGAATTTAGAGAAATCATCCATACATACTTCCACTCCATGTTCAATCAAATTGCTAAAAATTGACATCATACATTTTTAAAATGTCGCAGATGCATTGCATAGTCCAAAAGGCATTCTACGAAAAATAAATATTCCATAAGGGCTTGTAAATGTTGTCTTCTCTTGATCCTCATAAGTAATTGGAATTTAATGATAACCGGTATATCCATCTAAAAATTAGTAATTTTTATTTCTAGCCAATCTATCCAACATTTGGTCTAAATAGGGTAAAGGAAAGTGATTTTTCCTTGTGGCCATGTTCAATTTTCTATAGTATATACAAATTCTCTAACTAGTAACTTGTCTTATTGGAATTAATTCATTTTCTCATTTACTTCAATGATCACTCCTTCTTTCTTTGGAACACCGTGAATTGAGCTCACCCAAGCACTGTCTGAAATAGGATCTAACCATTTTAAGATTTATATTTTAAAAATTTCTTTCATATTGGGTTTAATCTCCTCTTAGAATCAGTTTTATGTTTGTATTGATCATCTAATAGAATTTTGTGCATACAAATTGAAGGACTAATTCTTTTAATATCTGTTAAAGTCCATCCAAAAGACTTTTTATATTATTTCAATATTTCTATTAAATTTTTTTCTTGACTTTTAGTTAACTCCGAAGATACAATAACAGGTAATGTAGATGAATCTCCTAAAAACACATTTTAAATGGGCAGGTAATACTTTCAATTCAAGTTCAGGTGGTTTAATATTTTAAGGAATTAGATTTTTATCATCATTCTCCAACAAATCTAAAGTTTCAAATTTCTCCTAAATATAATCTAAATTTTCATCTTTTATTTCATTCTCATTCTCATTAAATTCTTCTTAGCTTAATTTTTCTTCAAACTCTTTCTCAAATTGCTCATTACTTAGATAATCAATAACTTCCACCCTAAAACATTCATTATCTTTTTGTATGCAGGATATTTCATAGCTTTTGCAATATTAAATGTTACTTCTTGATATTCACTCTCATTATTAATTCTTCTTTTTGCACATCTATCACAACTCTCCTTATTGCAAGAAATGGTCTCCCAAAAATAATAGGAATCTCTTTATCTTCCTCCATATTTAATACTATAAAGTCAAAAGGAAAAATAAATTTATCCACTTTTACTAATACATATTCTATTACTCCTTTAGGATAAGTTATTGATCGATCAACAACTAAAGAGTTTTAGTAGTAGCAGAAATCTTTCCTAAGTATAAACGTTTAAAAATTGATAGAGGCATAAGATTGATACTCTCTCCCAAATCACATAAGGCTTTTCCATAAAAATTTTCACCAATTGCACAAAGTATAGTCAAATTACCAGGATCTTTTAACTTGTCGGGAAGCTTTTTTTGAATAATAGTGTTACAGTCTTCACTGAGTGCAACGGTCTCATGGTCTGTAAATTTTTTTTTCTTGTTTAGTATATATTTAATAAATTTCACATAACTTGACATTTGTTCCAAAGCCTCAATGAAAGAAATGTTTATCATTAACTTCTTAAGGATTTCTAAAAAAATTGTAAATTGTTTGTCTTTATTCTTCTGCTTTAATCGTTGAGATAATGAAGGTAATGTTTTTTCTAAGGGAACTTGTATTTGTTCATTTTCATTATGATCTCTTTCAATCTCTTCCTTCTCCTCATCAACTTCAATTTCTCTTTGGATTCTGGTTTCAACTTCTTTTCCACTTCATAATTGAATAGCTTTAATTTACTCCTAATTTTAATCTTTGGGATTAAATTCCACAGTACTCGAAAGATTTCCTGAAGGTCTGTTACTAAGTGCAATAGCAATATGTCCTAATTTATTTTCAATATTTTTAATAGTAACCCCTTATTTTGTATTTAATTTACCATATTCAACATTACTTTTTCCATCGTCAACTTCTTTTCCTTAACTTGTGGGTTAGGGTTAGAGTTAAATTCAAGAGGATAATAAAGTCTATAATTAGGATTTCCTTGATTATTTAAATTTCCTGAGGGGTTCATTGAATTGTTATAATTATTCCAACTAAAATTAAGGTTATTTTTCCATTCAGGGTTGTAATAGTTAGAATAGAGATTGTTATTTCTATTATTTATAGCATTTACAATTTCATAAGATGATTGAATATTAATTATGTACCTTAATGAATTTTCCTCTAATATTGAGGGTAATTGAGAATAGTTTACTCTAATTTGATTAATATTTTTTGATATAGCAGCAATTTGAGATGCTAAAATAGACAATGCATCATAGTCATTAATACTAGCTACTCTCTTACGATTTACCCATTTAGAGAGCCAATGCAAATTGTTAGTAGCCATTTCTTCTATTAAAGAGTATGATTCATCGAAAGATTTTGACATTAGTGATCCACCTACAACATCATCTATAAAAGATCTAAGTGATCCTACTAATCCATTGCAAGAAGTTTGAATTATTAACCAATCTGGTAAAGTATGTTGTGGACATTTTCTAAGGAGAACCTTAAATCTCTCCAAGGCTTCATATATCGATTCCCCTTCAAACTGACAAAAAGATGTAATATCTTTTCTAACCTTAGCGGTTTTTAAGGGTGGAAAATATTTAGCCAAAAATTTTTGTGATAGTTCTCCCCAAGTTCTGATATATCCATGTGCTAATGAATTTAACCAAGCTTTAGCTTTATCCCTTAATGAAAAAGGAAAAAATCTAAGCCTAACAACACCATTAGACACTCCATCATATTTAAAAGTAGCAAAAATTTTAAAAAAAACTTGCAAGATGTAAGTTAGAATCTTCAGTAGGTGTTCCTCTAAACTATTTATTTTATACCATTTAGAGAATATCAAGTTTAAACTCAAATGAATTAATAACAACATCAGGATTTTGAAAAGTTAAGTGAAGTTCATGTGCTGTAGGATTAACATGGATTTTTAAAGATTTTGTCGATTTTCATTTATTTGATTATCTAAGTTATTTGCCATTTCATAAAATTTTTTAATTCCTTTTTTGTTGTTTTTGAATTCTTTGATAGTTTGTGTTTTTATATCTATAAATTTACTAATTTACCAAATCTATTTAATTTACTGTTACCTTCACCGTCAACTGTGCCAAAAACTTGATCCTGAGAAAATATAGTTGTGTAAAATTTATAAAGTTGACTCCGCTTTACAACGGTGCTAAAAACTTGACGTGATATTTTATGAATAATAATTTTAAGCACTTAATGTTTGGATTCTATGCAAGTATACGTATCGTTATCAAGTAATATAACACTTTCTATTTAAGTCTCAAATATTGATCCCCGTGGAAGGTTTGAATTTGAAATGATATGTTAACTAAAAAATTCATAGAAATAAAACAAAACCACTGTCACTAATTTTGAATGTTTGAGATGCTATCAAAACTAAATTATTAACTACTAGCAAAATTATAATGCAAAGCTTAAAATAGTAACTATTAAACTATGTTTATGTGATGAAGACTTCTAATATGAAAAAACATCTTTCCCACTACAATGAGTTCTTGGTGAAATGAGATGAGATGATTGGTTGAAATATGTATTGTGTCAAATAAGAGTAAATTTAATTCTCTACCATGATTCAATGTTAGAGAAAATCATTGGCTAATACATGGTTTAGTCCATAAATCCGTCGTTAGGCTAGGAGGATACTGGCTCCCACTCCAGAGCTCCCGCTTCCCTTCCTCTGAATGCTAACTCTCGCTTTAGTTCGTAAACATTAAGATCAAATTGGGGATTCTAGTCTGTTACCCTTAAAATCTCTAATTCTACACCCAATAGTATATATTTCTCTATTTATTTGCACTTAATTCCATGAATGAAATACCCTTTCATGGACTTAAATCTGATTCTCACTCTACTGTAGAACTTATACTCAATTTCTCGGATCATATGTTTCCCACCATATTTTAATAATTCAATTGGCCAAATCAAAAAGTAAATTAAGCGCAGAATTGAAAAACCATTACAATTAATTTTAGATTTTAACATTGGCTCACCCAAAATATCTCTTCATTTCATAATATCTTAGAGTACAGTGAAAGTTTAAGGAAACTACTCAGACTTCTTGAGAAAGATACATCCAGGTGCTAATGAATTTAACAAAGTTTTAGTTTTATCACTTAATGAAAAAAGAAAAAGTCTAAGCCTAACAACATCATTAGACACTCCATCATATTTAAAAGTAACACAAATTTCAAGAAACTACTAAGATGTAAGTTAGGGTCCTCAATAGGTGTTCCTCTAAACTGATTATTTTGTACCATTTTGATAATAACAGGTTTATGCTTAAATGAATTAGTAACAACATCAGGATTTTAAATTGTTAAGTGAAGTTCATATATTGTAGGATTAGCATAATCATTTAAAGGTCTTATAAATTTTCATTTATTTGATAATCTATGTTATTCGTCATTTCTTTCAAATTATTTTATTCTTTTCGTTGTTTTTGAATTTTGTAATAGCACGTTCTAATTCTGAATCATAAGATACTAAACCTTTAGATTCAATATTTTGCATAAACAAATATAATAAGCAAACAAAGATTTCTTAAAAATACTCTTAAATATAGTTATATATTTCTTTTGGATTTTTGATTTTATATATTTTCTTAAATATTTTGTATTTTTATATCTCTAAATTTCTTAATTTACTAAATCTATTAAATTTATTATTACCTTCACCGACAACCGTGCCAAAAACTTGATCCCGACAAAATATAGTTGCGTAAAATTTATAAAGTTGACTCCGCTTTACAAAGATGCCAAGAACTTGATGTGGTATGTTATGAATAATAATGTTAAGCACTTAATGTTGGGATTCTACGAAATATACGTATCATAATCAAGTAATATAACACTTTTTATTTAAGTCCCAAATATTGATCCCACGAGGAAGGTTTAAATTTGAAATGATAAATTAACTTGGAAATTCATAGAAATAAAATGAATTTAGTGCCACTAATTTCAAATGTTTGGCATGCTATCAAAACTAAATTATTAACTACTAGCAAATTATAAAGCAAAGTTTAAAATAGTAACTACTAAACTATGTTTATGTGATGAAGTTTTCTAATATGAAAAAGCATCTTCCCACTACAATGAGTTTTTGGTGAAACGAGATAAGATAATTGGTTGAAATCTATATTGTTCCAAATACGAGTATTGTTGACCTCATTTTTGGTTGAGGTTTAGTTTGTCCCATTTGGTAGCCTAGGGTCTAGCCATAGAACTTTTCCTGTTTACTATTCCTAGAAAACTAGACATTGAACCCTCATCATTAGAAATTATACCTGCTTGTTTACTCAACTCGAAGTTCCACATATTGCTCGCAACCTCTAAATATTTAGTAGGTGAGGTCACTGTGGGGGAAACTCAAGATGAGTCACCCTTAGGATTGCTAGACCTTAGGGTTCACCTTGGGTGTTGGTCTGGAGCTAAGGCACTCACTACACTCACTACACTTATCAGCACTCACAATCACCCACAACCCTGAACTGAAATTTCTAGCCTAGATCCCTTGATCTTTTGGGATACTCATGTAGATGGTCCCCTAAACCTACTAGCCCTGAGGCTATGGTCTGGCTAGAACGAGTACATAGAGCACCCAAAATGGGGTTTCCTTTGGTACATGGCTTATTGGTGATGATTGGTACCTCAACTCTACCAAAATACCCATCTTGGCCATTTACCCCTAAAACATCCCAAAATTACCACAATACCCCTCCATAGCTCCAAATCCCAAAAATTCAAAAAATTCCCAGAAAAATCCCATTAAATCTAAAATATTCTTAATTTCATTTTTTTCAACTACCATAAGACCCAAGTTGGCCAATTTGACCATCTTTAACCAAAATCCCCAAATTACTCTTTAAAGATCCAAATTTCCCCAAATCCAACTCAAATGTCCATCAATTTGATCTCAATTGACCCCAATTTCAATCATAAACTCAAATTTACTTTTTATATGACCAAACTAAACCAAATCCAAGCTCAATTGGTCCATGATTTGAGCCCAATTTTGATTTGGGGCAAAACCCCAATTTTGACCATATGACCTAATCTCACCAAATTGAACCCATAGCCTA
>NEWO01000544.1:344634-414070 GCA_003013225.1 Phalaenopsis aphrodite | reverse complement strand
CGGAGCTCAATTTTGAGCTTGAAACCTTGTCAGAAACCAAGAAAGAGCCCAATACACCTCCACACTCCACCAAACTCCAATTGCTTGTGCCCACACCTTCACAAGAGTGAAAGAATCCAGAGCCCCATCAAATCCTCCTTCCACAGAGCCTCTACTATAGCTCTAGACCAACACCTCAAATCGAGCTTGATCGAACTCACACCTAAACTACACACCAAGACCAGGGACTCAATCCCTAGCCTCCTTGGACCCTAATGAACGTGTCGAGCACCTCTAATCAAAGCCTCCCTTCTCAGAGCAAATGTATAAAACTCCTTCTCCTCCCGAGCTTATTTTGATCCCCCATTTACTTAAACTTGATTTCATGGTACCTTAGCCGTATAGATGTGTTCGTCTTGCTTAGACGAGTCCATAGGATCAAACCCGAAGCGATTTGGTTGAGTCTAGGCCGAGATCTTAAGGTTTTAGTCTGGACGGGCACATGATCGTTCTATCGGGGATGATGACGGGGAGTCGTTCGATCAAGCAAGTATCAAACAAACGGGGGAGGTCGCGCTGGATGGCGCTTCGAGACATGAATAGCGGGCCGAGTCAGCAAGCTACGTGGACGGCGATGCCCAACCAGAGCGCGCCACACATGCTTTCAGAGCCGTCGTAGGTTTAGGTGGCACGCGCAGTTTAAATAAAAAAATAGGGGTATTTTCTTATTTATTTAATCCCCAAAACTTCAAAAATACATAACTTTATATTGAAAAATCACAAAAATAAAATAAAAATACCCTCTTGCTCAGTGAACAAAGGAGAATAATATGGAATAATTTTCAACTGTATTTGATGCATAAAATATTTTTAATTAATTAAATACCAGGTGGAATCATTTGATTCTCCATACATATTGACACATTACCTTGGCTTGAAATTTTGACATATTGTAGCCTCTATATGGGGAACATTCTCTAATTTTTCCAAAGTTAGAGGAGGTCCCTATATAGAGATCCATATTTTTCAAGATCTTCCATATTTTTTCCTTAAAATAATCATGAAAATTAGCATATTGGTTATTAAATCAATAGAAATTTTTTGAAAGTCTATCATGACCAGAAAAACTTTTGGAAATAATTTCATGAGTTAAGTCATTTAAAATATCCTTAAATCTTCCAAATACTAAATCACTAAGATAATTAATTTTGGAAAAAATAAATATTTAAATTACTTGATTTTTAATCTCAACTGGTATTCATAATACAGAGAACTCATCATAAAAATTTCAAAATATTTTGAGTTCATTTGACAACTTAAATTGATTTTTAAAGATAAATACCACTCTCAACATTTAAATGATTTTTTAAAAATCAAAATATAACTCAAAAAATTATGAAACTTAGTTTTTTGAGTTCTCTGTGATCAGGAATATTTTAAAAAATTAAAATAATAATTAAAATAAAAACTTAATTTTTGGCCTATTTTAAATATTTAAAATAATTAAAAATTCATAAAAATAAAAAAAATAATAAAACTCATGGAAATTTTCTAAATTGCTTCCTAATCACTAGGTACAATTGGAATATTTTTCTTGATTTTCTAAATAAAGATATTGAATTTCAAAACTTAAAAATAATTTTTGAAAGGCTAAAAATGAGTTTTCACTAAAATAATTCCAATAAATCAATGAAAAATAAAAAAAAATATATAAAATTTGCTCCTTTGAGTTCTCTGAATTTTCACCACTTAAAATATTTTATTTTTATTAAATAGCCTAGAATTTACAATAATTCTAATAAATCACATATAATTTAAAAATTTATGAAATTTGATCCAAAGGCTTCTCTTTTTTTGGTCTACCTCCAGTAAAAATTTCAAGGGATTATAATTTACCTTGGTCAAGTTAGGAATTTTCTTTTAAAAATCTTATTTTTGCATGAAAATAATTATATAAATTAAATTACATTTTGAAAAATCACATTTTCTCCTCTGATGTCTCAATTGACCCATGAATGAGGTAGGATAAAAATCTCAAAGTCATTTGAATTTAATTTGACAAATTATGAAGTGTTAGAGCCTTAGGGGCAAATGTGTAATTTTGGAAACCTCTCCTTAATTAACATTGAGGCCTAATTCATAGAGGGAAAATGGGTAACCTCTGATATTAATCAATTTATTTGATGTTTGAAACACAAAGGGGTCAATTGGTAGAAACCAATCTTATTTTTTTAATTAAAACTAATAAATTTCTAAATTATTAAAATTTGGAAGTGTATTAAAATTAAATGATCATGGACTTAGGGGTATGACTTTTGAAGGCAATAATTAATCAATTTAATACCCCTATCTTGATTTTCAAATAGAATCCAAATCATGAATCATGACCACCTAAAGCTTAACCCTTTTCAAAACTAATTAAGACACCCACCTAGGTCTTAAAGGCTTAGTGGTGACTCAGGCTAAATTAAAATTGACTAAATGAGGATTAGAGAAATAAATATAACTAAATCAAACATCCTTGAAACACCACTAAGCCCAATTAGGATTAAAAATTTGGCTAAGTGTTCAAATTACACTAACTTGCCCCTTTATGGGTCTTCACCCACATAATTCAAATTAAATGATAAATGATAATTACCCCTTTCTTAGGGATAGTTGAGACATCGATGTTCACTGAGCATTAAGGATATTTACAGGATGAACCATTAAGCAAAATGATAAGTTTACATGGACTCGAGGCTTTTCACTAGTTGGTGAGGGAGAGGCATGGACCTGTTTCCCCCTCTTAACTTGTTGGATACCTCAGAGGCCTATTAAACTTAATATTCTTTGCTTAAAGAAATCGTCCTCAATCAAACTTTTAAGGACTCACCATAATATGACATAGGGTTAGGAAAATTTTATTTTTCCTGCTCTTCATAAACCGTCTTAACATGCATTTTAAGTTTCAGGTGGTGGAACGAGAAGACTCGCCAGGTACACTTTTACAGTTTTTTCAGCGTTGTTTTTCTTGTACTTTCATACTGTACTTTTATACCTGCAAATTTACATGCTAAAAAACGATCTTACCCTACATGAAAACTAAAACCATCAGGATAGCCACATACCCAAAATCAAAACTAAAATCAACCAAGATAAAGTTCACCGCCACAACATTCAAAATATAAAACAGCTCAAAATTTAATCACAAACATCATACAAAACCACAACTTTAACTTAATTAAGATGTCTCTATCGGATGATCGGGAATCCCTCAGATGAGGTAACCTACAGTTGCTAACGAGGCTTCCCACGGTTTAAATGAAATTATGGAACTCATTAAGTTGGGTTTGATAAATTCATTTGGACTAAGTGAATTCAATAGAAAATAGTGATGCCGAAACGAGGGAACAGTAGGATCCTAACCGGTGTCACTCTAATCAACTTAAATATGCCCTCATAAAATTTAAAGAACTTCTACCATATGGCCACCTGATTTGATATTATAACTTGACACAATAGATAATTCAAACTCGTCGCGGCAAGGAGCTTGGAGCTAGCATGGTGGGCGGCACGGCCATCTTCAACAGCATAACCTAGCTTCACCAGCTAAACCAATTCTCCTTCCTTAGACTTAAACAACAAAGCCATAGGAATTTGAGGTTGCTTGCTTATGCAACGTAAATCCTCACCTTATCTTTAGGCCTTTGCATAGCCCTGCTATACAATATAAGCCCTAACTCGTCTTAGGATTCTGAGGTTGTCGTTTGTCACGACCTAAATCCTCACATCTTCTAGGCTATTTGTGTGATCATTTCACACAAATGTAAGCCTTAAAATAATAAAATTGGCAGGATGAAACACCTAAATATTTCTCCTCCAAACTGAAGCCAAACATTAGGATAGCTTGGGAAGTCATCGAGGTTCTCCTCTGGATCCATGACATCCTTTAGTTCTTCCTTCCTTTGGATTCTACAATAAAATGTTCCAAATTTGAACTAATCCCCTTTCACACCTCTACGTTTGATTTCGTTGAAGAGTCCTACCCTTTGAAATTCCTTGAAGATGATATTTTTAGATTTTTACGAGAGTCTTCTTAAGTGACTTTAGTCATTTAAGATGTAATTAACTATAGGGGCTTGCCCTTATAGGAAGCATGTCCAAACCCAGCTTAAAATAAAGCCTATTTAATCCTTTATATTAAATAGGGGAACTTGTCGGCAAATACAAAGGTTTCACAGACCAAACAGACGTCATACATTCCTTAGTTTATTTTGATCGAGCCTCATCCTCAAGTCTTGTGTTTATCCTTCGGGATAGATACAGGATTTGAGGTACAGTACTCTTTCATTTTAAACTATAAAAAATATGGGGTCAGTTTGACTTCATACTTCAATGTCCTTCCAAAGCGGGCGAAGGGGTTTCGATTCAAACAGCTTCTTACGAGCAACCCCACAAACCAACCCGAAATAACGCCGACAAAGTATTTTTAATTCTCTACATTGATTCAATGTTATAGAAAATCATTGACTAATCTAAGGTTTAGTCCCTAAATCCCTGGCTAGGCTAGGAGGATCTAGTTCCCACTCTAGAGCTCCCGCTTCCCTTTCTTGAAGGCTAACTCTCGCTTTAGTTCTTAAACACTAAATACAAGTTGGGGATTATAGTATGCCACCCTAGAAATCTTCAATTCTACACCAAATAATATATATTTCCATATTTATTTGCACTTAATTCTATGAACGAAATACTCCTTCATGGACTTAATTGTAATTCTCACTCTGTGGTAGAATTGATACTCCATTTCTTAGATCATATTTTTCACAACATTTTTTAACAATTTAATTGACCAGATCGAAAAGTAAATTACGAGCTGAGTTGAAAAACCAACACAATTTATTTTATATTTTAACATTGGCATATCCAAAATATCTCTTCATTTCATAATATCTCAGAGTAGGGAGAAAAATAAAGGAAACTACTCAGATTTCTTACGAAAGATACATCATGGAGTTAATGAATTTAACCAAACTTTAGCTTTATCCCTTAGTGAAAAAGAAAAAAGTCTAAGCCTAACAACATCATTTGACACTCCATCATATTTAAAAGTAGCATAAATTTCAAGAAAACTAGCAAGATGTAAGTTAGGATCTTCAGTAGGTGTTCCCCTAAACTGATTATTTTATACTATTTAGATAATAGCAGGTTTAAGCTCAAAAAAATTTGCTGCAACATCAGGATTTTGAATAGTTAAGTGAAGTTCATCTGCTGTAGGATTTGCATAATCTCTTAAAGGTCTTATCGATTTCCATTTATTTGATTATCTAAGTTATTTGTCATTTTGTTCAAATTTTTAATTTCTTTTTGTTGTTTTTAAATTTTTTTAAAAGTACCCTCTAATTCCGAATCATAAGGTACTAAAACCTTAGATCCAATATTTCACATAAAAAAATATAATAAGCAAAGAAAATTTTCTTAAAAATACTCTTAAATATAGTTATATAATTCTTTAGGATTTTTTATTTAAATATTTTCTTGGATATTTTGTATTTTTATATCTCTAAATTTCGTAATTTACCAAATCTATTTAACTTATTGTTACCTTCACCGACAACGGTGCCCAAAACTTGATCCCGAGAAAATATAGTTGTGTAACGTTTATAAAGTTGACTCCACTTTACAACGATGCCAAAAACATGATGTGTTATTTTATGAATAATAACGTTAAGCACTTAATGTTGGAATTCTACGCAAGTTTAAGTATCATTTTCCAGTAATATAACACTTTTTATTTAAGTCCCAAATATCGATCCCACGAGGAAGATTTAAATTTGAAATTATAAATTAAGTAGGAAATTCATAGAAATGAAATGAAATTACGATCACTAATTTTGAATGTCTGAGATAAATGTAATGCAAAGTTTTAACTAAGTTTTACTATCAAAATTAAATTTTTAACTAATAGCAAAATTATAATGCAAAGTTTGAAATAGTAACTACTAAACTATGTTAAAGTGATGAATATTTATAATATGAAAAATCATCTTTCGCACTACAATGAGTTTTTGGTGAATTGAGATGAGGTAATTGGTTGAAATATGTATTGTGCCAAATAGGAGTAATTTTAATTCTCTACCTTGATTCAATGTTATAGAAAATCATTGGCTAATCTAAGGTTTAGTCCCTAAATTGATGGCTAGGCTAGGAGGATATTAACTCCCACTCCAGAGCTCCCGCTTCCCTTCCCCTAAAAAATAACTCTTGCTTTAATTCTTAAACACTAAGATTGAATTGGGAATTCTAGTCTGTCAGCCCAAAAAGCTCAAATTTTACACCCAACAGTATATATTTTCCTATTTATTTGGGCTTAATTCCATGAACGAAATACTCCTTCATAGACTTAAATGTGATTCTCACCAAGTTGACCTCACTTTTGGTTGAGGTCTAGTTTTCCTCTTTAGTAACCTAGGGTCTAGCCATAGGACTTTCCTACTGACTATTCCTAGAAAACTAGAAAAGGAACCCTCACCATTAGAAATTTTAAACTCCTCTTTACTCATCTTGAAGCTCTATATATTGGTCATAACCTCTAGAGTTTAGTAGGTTGGGTCATTATGAAGAAGCTCAACGAGAGTTCCCATAGGAGTATTTGACCTTAGGGTTGACCCTGGGTGTTGGTCTACAGCTAAGGCACTCACTATAATCACCTCACTCACAATCACTCACAAATACAAACTCAAAACTTCTTGACTTTAATCCCTTAATCCTTTGGGAGACTCATGTAGATGGTCCCTTAGACCCATAGGCCCTAGGCTAGGTCTCAGCTAGGACCAGTACATAGAGGACCCAAATGGGGTTTCTATTGGTCCAAAGATTATTTATGGTGGTTAGCTCCCCAATTTTACCAAGGATACCCAACTTGGCCTTTTTCCCCTAAACTCCCAAAAATTACCTAAGTACCCTTGAAACTATAAATTTGGACAAAATTCCCAAATTTACCCAAAATACTCAAATGTGTTCAAAAGTCATTTTAAACTGTCTAAAAATACCGAAATTACCCAAAATCACCAAAAATTGTCAAATTACCCAAATGCTCCTCCTTAGCCCAAAATTCCATAAATTCCAAAAAATCTCAAAAATTTGTAAAACCTACCAAATAATCCTAATTTCATTTTTCTCAACTACCATATAATCCAATTTAACCAATTTGACCATCTTTGTCTAAAACCCCCAAATTGCCCTTAAAAGTTCCAATCTCCCAAAATCCACCACAAATGTCTATCAATTGGTCCCAATTTCCTCCAATATATATCCTATACTCAAATTCACCTTTCTAGGACCAGTATAAACCAAATACAAACTTAATTGTCCCATTTTGTTAGCCCAATTTTGATCCAAATAAAAACCCCCAATTTTAGCCCTATGACCTAGTTTGACTTAACTGAACCATATGATCCACTCAATTGCTCCAATTTGGATCCTAAAATCTTAATAACATCCTAAACATCAAAATTGACCATAAATTAGCCTTGGTGATGCCTCAATTTCATTTAATTTCAGCCTAAGTCAAAAGCCCCAAATTTTGCCCCAAATTGGTTATGCCTCAAAATTTCATCAAATTGATTGCCTTAACCCCAAAATTGGCACCCAATTCATGTTGAAAAGTCTTTATCATAATTGTATAGACCATTATAAAGAATCAATTTGAATTTAGCCCAAGCCTAGCCCAATCTTAACCCAAGTCTAGCCCAACATGCCCAAATTCACCAAAATTCCAAAATCCTTCAAATTTACTCTCCAATTGAACTCAAAATTCTTTCAATCCTTCACCAAAAATATTCATTACAATCATGTACATCAAATGCATCAATCAATTGTGATAATTAGAATGGCTAGACTAGCCCAAACCAAAGTCTTGGTCATTTGCTCCCACTTGGACCCATGCACCAAAATTGACCTAGACATGTCAAGTTGGTAAAGGCAAGGCCACCACAGCCAAGTTTTGGACCCTATTAACCAAGACAAACCCCATGGAACCTCCCAAATGAGCCATGGAATAAGGGATCCAAAAATTGAAGGATTTCATTTCATATTTGCTTAAGACAAGGATATTTTTGCCAAAACGAAACACCAACCCATTTAATTGTTGTGACATATTCCCTTGGCTCACCTGACCTCCTAGCCACCTCCCCTTGCCTGGCCGGCCAGCCTAGTGGCCAGAAAATGTCCAAACTGAAAGCCACCACCATGGAATCAAACCCAATTCAAACCTAGAGGCCACCTCATCCAAATAAAATGTTAGAGCCTCCCCGCCCTCCACCTAAGAATAACTTTTCACCCCCTAGTTGCCCGTGACACCAACCTTAAGCCAATTTTTATAAAAAGCTCACCTCTATGGCCATAGAGGGAGTGCTAAAACTTTTCAAAGAGGTGTTTTAGCAAATGACCAAGGCTAAAACACCTCTATGGCCTTAGAGCCTCTTTGAGACCTCCTCAATACAACCCAACCACCACATTACCCCGAATCCCCTTACAGAAGTTCAATTTTTGAGCTCAAAACCTTACCAAAGACAGGATAGAGCTCTTCACACCTCACACTCCACCAAAATAAAATAAAACTCACCCACACCTACAACACAATGAACGAAGTAGAAGCCCCATCAAATCCCCGTCATACAGAGCCTCTAGCATAGCTTAGACCAACACCTGAAATCGAGCTTGGTCAAATTCATACTTAGGCCTTTCACAACTGCAAGAGGCTTAATTTCTAGCCTCCTTGGACCTCCACAATCGTGTCGAGCACCTTTGATCAAAGCTTCCCTTCTCAGATCAAAGTTATTGAACTCCCACTCTTCCCGAGCATATTTTGATTCTTCATTTGATTAGGCTTATTTTATTTGCATGATTATTGTATGGATGTGTTTGTCACACTTAGATGAGCATTTAGAAACACACCGCACTTAATTTGGTTAAGAAATGAGTGAGATATTAAGCTTTCAAAATGGATGGTACTCGGGCTAAGGCATTGGGGACAAAGACGGGGAGCCATCCGATCTCGCGTTTATCTCATCAACGGATAAGATCTAGCCAGACAGCGCCTTCATACGTGAACCATAGGCCGAGTCAGCACTGAGGTAGATGACGGTGTCAAATGGGAGCGCGCCATTTGGAGTTTCGGAGTCGCCTAGGATCTAGTCAATGCCGCATGTTTAAATAGATAAATAGGGTATTTTTTTATTTAAATAAATAGCCCTAACTTTAAAAATCTATATCTTGCTGTAGAAAAATTACAAAAATAAAATAAAAATACACTCTTGCTCAGTGAACAGAGGAGAGTAATGTGGAAATAATTTCAAGCTTGTTTGATGCATATTTTATTTTTAATTAGTTTAAATATGGTTTTGAGTCTTTTAATACTCCATGCATGTAGACGTTTCACCATGATATGAAATTTTGGCATGTTGTTACCGTTGTCGTAGGGAACATCCTCTGATTTTTCCAAAGTCAGAGAATATCTCTAGACAGAGATCCATATTTTCCAAATTTATGCCTATTATTTGCTCAATTTAATCATAATAACTAGAATATTGCTTAGAAAAATCCAAGAAAATTTTGGAAGGTTTGCTATGACCAAGGAACCCTTTGTAAAATATTTTACCAATGAAGTCATTAAGAATGCACTTAATTTCCACCAACACTAAAACACAAAGAAAATTAATTTTGAGAAACGAAAACATCTAAATGACTTCGTTTTTAATCTCCAGTGTGAATTAAAGTTTAGAGAACTCCCCATAAAAAATTTAAAACATTTGGAGCTCATTTAATAACTCAAAGTGATTTTTCAAGTTAAACACTATTTTTAACACTAAAATGATTATTACTAATTAAAATATAACTTAAAAAATTATTAAAAGTAGTTTTTGGAGCTCTCTGTAAATAGAGAAAATTTTTAAAAATAAATTTGAAATTATAATAAAATTTCCATTTTTAAACCTATTTTTAATATTTAAATAATTAAAAAATGATAAAAATCACTCAAATAATAAAATTCATGGAAATATTCAAAATTTTTTCCTAAGATCTTAGGAATAATTGGAATGATTTTCCTAATTTTCTAAGTGAAGATTTTGAATTTTAAAGCTTAGAATAATTTTTAGAAAGGTAAAAATGGATTTTCATTAAAATAATTCTAAAAATTCAAAGAGAAATTAGATAAATATGAAATTTTTTTCTCTAGGTTCCTTGACATCAGGGAGATTTAATAAAAATATAAAACTTAATTTTGCACTTTCAAAATGTTTTTTAAATTAACAAATACTCCAAATTTAAAATAATTCTTAAAATTCAAATATAATTCAATAAATCATGAACTTTGGCCCCAATGCTTTTCTAGTCTAAGTCTATTTCCAGTAAAAATTTCAAGGGATTAGGCTTTGCTTGGTTAAGGTATGGAATTTTGTTTGAAAAATCCTATTTTTTCATTAAAATGAACATGTAAATTAAATTAAATTTTGAAAAACCATATTTTCTCCTCTGATGTCTTAATTGACCCATGATTGAGATGGGATAAAAATTCCAAAGTTATTTGAATTAAATTACACAATTTATGAAATGATAGAGCCTTAGAGGCAAAAGTGTAATTTTGGAAATTTGGCCTTAATTAACATTTAGGCTTAATTCAAGGAGGGAAAAGGGTAACCTCTAATTTTAACTAATTTTTTTGGATGATTGAAACACAAGGGGATTAATTGGTAGAAACTAACCTCACTCTTTCATAATCAAAGGATAAGATTGTAATTTCCTTAAATTTTTAAAATTTTGAAGTCTAATTAATTAAATGATCTTAGACTTAGAGGTATGACTTTGGAAGTTGATAACTCACTACTTTAATACCCCTACTTGATGTTCAAATGCAATTTAAGTGTTTTAAAAGTGAATATTTATTGTCACTTAAGAATTCAACTTCTTTTAAAATAATTAAGACATCTACCTGGGTCAAGAGGGCTTAGTGGTGACTTAAGCTAAAATCAAATTTGATTAAATAAGACATAGAAGAATGAATATAAAGTAAACAACTTTGAGCACCCTATGCCCAAGTTAGAACTCAAATCAGCGAAGTGTTTCAATAACGCTAACTTGCCCCCCATTATGGATCTTCACCCACATAACTTCCAAAGTAAATGGCATGTCATAATTACCCTACTCATAGAGATAATTGAAACATCAATGTTTACAGAGCATTAAAGGTATTCATAGGATGAATTATTAAGCAGCGTAATAAGTTTAAATGAACTCGAGGCTTTTCACTAGGTAGTTAGAGAGAAGCGTGGGCCTGCTTCTTCCTCTAGACTTGTTGGATACCTCAGAACTTTACTAAAATTAATATGTTTTGCTTAACAAAACTCATCCTTAATTAAATTAATAGGGACACACCAAGATATGACTTAGGGTTGGGTAGATCACTACAACCTTACTTTTTTGCTATATATCAAATGCTCTCAGTTGCATTTTGAATTTCAGGTGGTGGAACAAATAGACTAATCAGGTGCGCTTTTATAGTTTACAGCATTGTCTTTTCTTAAGTTTTCCACACTGTGCTTACTTACCTGCATGTATGAAAAAAAACACTAACTGGCATGCTAAACAACGATGTCAACCTGCATGAAAGCTAAAACTATGAGGATAGCCACAAAACCAAAACCAAATTCAAAACTAAAATGAACTAAGATAAAATTTACCGCCAATCGTAGGATCCTAACCGGTTTTGCTCTAATCAACTTTAACATCCCCAATAAAAGAACTACAACCATAGGGACACCTAATTTGACATCATAACTAGACACCCTAGAAAACTTAAACTCATCACGGCGAGGAGCTTGGAGCTAGCATGGTGGGCAGCACGACCATCTTCAACAGCAAAATCGATCTTCTCCGACTAAGCCAATTTCCTTTCTTAGAATTAAATAACCAAGCTATAGGATTTCAAGGTTGTCTGCTTATGCCTCAGAAATCCTCACCTCATCTTTAGTCCTTTGTACAACTTTGTTGTACAATATAAGCCCTAACTTGCTTAGGGTTTTGAGGTCATCATTCTTCACGACCTAAATCCTTACTTCTTTTGGGCTATTTGTGTGATCGTTTCACACAAATGTAAGCCTTAACAAGTAAAATTGGCAGAATGAAACACCTAAATAATTTCTCCACAAAACTAAAGTCAAACAATAGGATAGACTGGGAAGTCACCGAGGTTTTCCTCTGAATCTATGACATCCCGTAGTTCTTCCTCCTTTGGATTCTAAAATAAGATGCTCCAAATTTGAAAAAATCCCATTGCACACCTCTTTGTCCGATATCATTAAAAATTCCTATACTTTGAAATCTTTGAAGGTAATATTTCTTAATTTTTATCGAGAGTTTTCTTAGATGACATCGGTCATTTACGATGTAACTAACTAAAGGGGCTTGCCCTTATAAGAAGTTCGTCTGAACCCAACTTAATATAAACCTATTTAGTTCTTCAAATTAAATACGGGAAATTGTCAGCAAATAAAACGGTTTTGAAGACCAAACGGATGTCATATATTTCTTAATTTATTTGATCGAGCCTCATCCTTAAGTATTGTGTTTATCCATCAGGATAAATATAAGGTTTGAGGTATAGTGCTATTTCATTTAAATTATAAAAAATATGGGGTTTTGATTTCATATTTTTCTAAAATTTATATATATGTGTGTGTAAATTAAAATGTCCTTCCAAAGCGGGCAACGGGATTTCGATTCTAGTGACCGACAGCTTCTTACAGGCAACTCCTTCAACCAAAAATAGTGCCAACAACTTCTGGCGACTGCACTAGGGACAAGCTTTTCTCTCCATTTAAATAAGGAAATATTATCGTCACACATTGGTAATGTGCCCATGTCCCTCTTGGACCAAATTACTCTTCTTCTATTGACATACTTCACCCATTTCTGTATTGGGAAAGTACGACCAACTCTTTGGACTTCAGGACTATCTGTTCAATCACCTTTGAATAGAGGCCATTAACGACACTTTAAATCATCATGTGGGTCAGACCACCAATAGGTGTTTTGGTGGACTAGTTTTACTTGAGCATTGTATGTGAAAAATAGGTCCCGCACTGGGTCCTAAACAATTCACATTTCCCTTCCAAGTTTGATTTGCTAATTTGTAAATTAAATCATATTATGTTGTGCTGCGCAAGCTTCAAAATTAATTAAAATTTTCTACTTTTAAATTACCTTTTACTAACAAATTTAAAATTCCCACAAACTAAAACTTACCCAGTCTACAGATCAAATTCTATTAATTTTCAGTTCTTACACTAAGATTACAAGTTTTGGCCATATAGCTAACCCCAGACATTCTGTTTTAATGCTATTGCAATGGCCTACCCAACATTGACTTTTTCTTGCAACCTGTAGATGAGCCATGAAGCCTGAAATGTTTCTCCTAGCATTAAATTTGGAGCCGGATTTGAAGACCTCAAGGTTATCCTCGGAAAGGCCCCGTTTGTCATAATGAAGGTCACAGCTCCAAAAGTTCGGGAGCTATCTGTTGAATTGAACTTGAACTGTCTTCATGACTTCCCTTCTTTAAGAAGGCCAAGACTAATGTTGCCACTATAAAACCTACCAAGCCTATTGTCCTTGCTGCTGATAAGGGGAAAGAAGTAATGATCATTGAAGATCCGACTGAGGGATTGATTATCCCGCCACCAGTATTCGAAATCAGATCAAGTTCAAAAACTGCACCACTAACCTGAACTCAGAAAAGAAACCACAACAGAAGAGTTCGGAGGGCTACTAAACCCCAGGCTCTAGAGGAAATACCTGTCGAGGAAAAGCCTCACCAAGAGGAGTTAGAATTACCAGAATTATATCCAATTCTATGGTGAAGTAGATTCAATCCTTTAATGGATACCGATGGATACGAGAGTATTCGGGAAATTGCAGTTGCATTATCGTTACCTCATGAATAGGGTGTGGAGAGAAAGAAGTGTACACTTATCACTCAAGTTAGTTCAATTTTTTAGAGGTTAGCCGCCAAAGAAGGTTGTTCAATCAATGAATTACTTAAACGAGTGGGGAATGCAACTTCCTCTCGTATGAAGAAAGAAATTTTAAAGGACATCAAGTTTGTCAAACGACCTCAAAAGTTGACTGAAGATTTACCTGCTCATGTTCCCATCAGGTTTTTCTTGGGAAGCAAAGTTGATATCACTATTGTCACAACAGATTCCACCACTACCAGAACCACAGGCTGTCGACCATTTAAGTCAAGACCGTGTCCAAGAATTTTACCGAGCACACACCATAAAGACATTCCTAAAATTTCAAAGGAAAATATGAAGAAGTTACCCTGTACTGTAGCTGGTCTGCACCATGGGGAGCATACTTCTCCTCGACATCCCAATGTTTTTGGTAGGACACCCTGTCCTGGGACATCACCGTTAAAGAAGAAGGTGTGGATACTCAAGGTCACTGTACCATTGCGATCCAGTAAATCGGGATGGAAAGATTACGGAATGAAGCAAGGGTCTGATGTATCCGACATCCTCATAGCATTTGCCAGTGAAATGGAAGAGCAAGAGGAAGAGGTCCAGTAGGGTCCTCCAGATCTTAGAACAATTAAAGAATGAATGATTTAGGAAAAAGTTGAAAGGCTTAGAGTCTAGATTTCCATGTTGGCTCTAGAGCATGGAGTCTCCATCAATGATGATGATGAAGATTTTGACTATAATGACTAACTTGAAGAAGATTTCATGGATGTCCATGTTATCAAAAATAGAGCCACTACATCTGCACGTAAGGCTCAACCTCTCATCAAAGAGAATGCCTTAGATGAGCTTCATAGGGCTATTCTCCAAAGGGATGATCAAGTCAACAAACTGGAGAAAATTATAGAAGAGATGGCCGCCGCCATGACCGCCATGGCCACCATTCAGGGTAATCACAAGCACCACATCTAGCCTCTCTGGAGATCAACTAAATAGAAATCATACTTATCATGGACGAAAGAAGAGAAGTTGCCTTAGGAAATAAAGATGAACAACAAAGAAACAACTTAAGCAAATGGTCGAGTAAGTTCGGGAGGCCTTAACCTAATCTAAGGGTGGCACATTGATTGTAAAGGGTAGACCCTATCTAGAGGAATTTGGTGTTGTACCCTTACCCGATGGTTTTGTGGCCCCAAACTTAAAGATATTTGACGGGACTGGATATCTCAGACAAAATATAACACACTTTTGAGCCAGTTGTGGCAACACAAAAAATAGTTAAGCTTTACTCTTCCAATAGTTCGTTAGCAGCCTGTCATGGATTGCTTTTGATTGGTATGTTGATTTACCCAACGGATCAGTTAGGACATTTTTTGAGCTGGAACAATTATTTGTGAAGAGATTTATCGAAGCGCAACACCATGTCTCTATAGGATAACTCATGATGGAAAAGTAAAAGCCCAATGAGACTTTGGTGGACTATATTTTGAGGTGGAGAAACCTTAGCATGAAGTGTGAACCTTAGCTACATGAACATCATGCAATTGAAATTATTCTCAAAATCATCCATGGGCTAGTAGCTTTCATGCTCAAGAGACTCGCCATGAAATCCTTCGAGAAGCTACTCAGTAAAGCTAGCAGTCTTCAAGAAGAAAACAAACATATGGATTTGCATGAGAAGTCCAAGGCAACCAGAGTGTTTGAAAATAAGTCGGGAATAGTATCGACTCTCGACAAGGGAAAACAACCAATGAAGATATTTGCAAAAAACCTAGTCAATCTTCATCACATCAGGCTCAGAAATAAAATAGCCAGTCTAACCAGCGACGGCCTCAAAGAGGATCATCTCAAACAGAGAATAATAGATTATCTTTGGCAAAACAACAAAAAATGATGTATTCTTTCAAAGATGAAGTCGTGTCTAAAATGTTCAGAAGTCTGATGAAAAAGCCTAAGTTCAAACTACCAGATCCAAAGAAGCCTGAAGAAGTTGACAAAAAGAATGAACCAAATTATTGCCCGTACCACTGGTTGCTCGGGCACACTATAGAAGAATGTTTCATCTTTAAGGATTGGCTCGAGAAAAATCTCAAAGAAAGAAAAAATACTGATCCCGAAACAATATTTAAGTGATCCTGAAAAAGGTTCCATAAATATGATTTCGGCCGAGCGAATTTCTCTGATTTATCCATATACTTGAGAAGAGGGATGGAGTACAACTTAGGACAAGCTGAAGAGGGTCCTAAACCAAATACAAGATTTGTCTAGATAATCTTCTGCATATATCAGAAAAGTTGAAAGGAATGAAGTTTGGAGCAAATCATCTAAGAAAATATTAAATCAAATCCAGAATGCATCAAAATAAGCCTCCGTTCAGAATCTTCAGCCTGTCAAGCCCGAGATGAAGATTCTGCCACAAGAGTCATCGCCATCAAAGAAAAAGAAAAAGAAAAACACTACCACAATGATTGATAGCATGAGGAGTAGGATATGGGCTGCCTCTACTAGATTGGTTATCTCGGATTTGGGGAAGAAAATCCTTAAACCCCTGACTTTGTATGACTATATTTTTGCCCTTTGGGGTCTTATGAATATAATAATCATGATTTCGACTACATTTTAACTATTTCTAGTGATGAAGTAATCATTAATGACCAATCTAGCCTCAATCTTGATTCTCGCAATGATCCTCAAATCATAGTTGAGTTTGACAAACTCAATGTCAAGACTGAAGAAGACATCAACGATACCAGCTACGACAACACCGGGAGTGAGGAAACAATCCTCGACCACCATGGTGCACTGTTTGCCATCAACATAGATCTTTCCGATAAAGAAGAAACACCGAAAGATTTAGCAGTGATATCTCAAGAAGAAGAATATAGAGAAGTGAACATAAGGAGCGGGAGAGTTTTACCCTCAAGAATAGCTCCGACTGAAAAAGAAATGCAAATATTAAGTCGAGAAGAACTACCTCCACCTCCACCAGTGGAGGAACTACACAACCAAGTAAAAATTGGAGGACCACATAAAGTGGATTACAACGTGCTAGCTCATCTTTGGAAGCTGTCGGCCTGATTAAGCATCTACGACACTCTGATCATGTCAAAGGAGATGAGAGAAGCTCTGGTTACAGCCTTGCTTGACCTAGAGATTTGTTTAACTCAGTTTGGCTAGCACATCCTCAGAGGAAGTTTGTTCATTGAAATAAAAGCCTGGAGAAACCTTCATAGATGACGAATTGCTGCTCAGTATCGCTAACCACAACAATCCACTCTACGTCTTTGTTAACATCAGTAGATTTGTGTTGTCTAGAGTTTTAGTAGATCCTGGAGCATCGCTCAACTTGATGAGCCTACGGACATTGGTCTATTTGGACATCAAAGCTCAAGAGCTTACAGCCAATAAAATGATGCTAAGAGGATTCAACCATAAGGGAGAAAGAGCCCTTGGATTTATTACATTGTTTATGAAGTTTGGAGAATGATCCCGATATTTCTTTTTATATGTAAAATTTATGATATTGACACCACTACGTGAAATTTTAATCCCCGGTAATGACACTGAAAACTTGATCCCAAGCAAAGTAAAATCTTAATTATATTTCTAAGGATTCTATGCAAGTATATCTATCATTATCAAGTAATATAGCTTTCTGATTAAGTTATGAATATCAACCCACGGAGATCAAGGGTAATCACGATGACCTTCAAGAGAATTTCTAGTCTAGAATAACAAGCTCTAGTTTAGAAGATCGATAAAGGTTTGATTTTGATTATATCCAATAACTATCACTATAATAATACTTCTACTCTGAAACTAAAATACTTAGTGAAAATAATAAAGTGGCGTTTAATACTTTAAAAGCACTCTTCCTCATGCAATGAAATTTGTGACATTATGTAAAAGTAAAACAACTAATGAGAGAGATTGTGAAAAATAAGAGAAGTTATATTCTTTACCCTTACTAGAGATTTTATAAAGAGCATTGGTTAATCTAAAGATTAAATAGTTCTGAAGATAGGCTAGGCAGGGAAGATGCTAGCTCTCACTTTAGAGTTCCCTCTTATCCCTCCTCCTGGAGGCTAACTTCTCGCATCAAAACCTAAAACAATAGACAAAATTATGGGGTTTTAGCCTGTCACTCTAAAGTTCTCTTATTCTACACCCATTAAAGTTTATTTCCCTATTTATTTACACTCAACCATATGGACTACATTCTCATCCATACAATCTCATGTGATTGTACCACAGTTGATTGAGACAACATCATCCCGAATTTTATATGTTCTCACAGCAAATTTTAACATGCAAGTTGATGAAGTTTGCATATAAATGAAGAATAAAGTAAAATCATCACAATATATTCTCACTCTACTCAATTTTATATCCTGCACATGCATACTAACTCATTATAAGAGGGAAGAGTAAAGAAAACTACTCACTACGCATGGACAAACAACAAGAACTTTTCATTGAACAAGACTTTGAAACCATACAAACAAAGTACTAAATTCTAATCAAAATACAATGAAAATATTTATTTCTGATAGAAATTAAACTCTCTTTGTATAGCAAAAGCAATCTCCTTACAATCCTCTCTAAGACTAAAATGAAAAGAAAAGAAGAAAATCTCACACTTTCTCTTTCTCTCTCACCTTGTCGCCTCACTTGGGGCTCACGCCCAAGCCTTCTTCTACTTCTCAAAGCCTTCTACTGCTATTCTAATTAATTACAAAGTCTAAGAGATATTTTAGAAGCATTTACAAGCCTTATTTATAGTTTCCCAAGAGATTCTTAAGTGTCTCTTCAAAACTATCCATATTCAATGAATCTTTCAAAAGGTACCTTAAGTGCCTCTTCAAAACTCAATATAACCACCCAAAATTCTTCTAAAAAGTCTATTTTCTCATTTCCAACAAATTCCCAAAGATATACATGAATTAATGCTTTAAAAATCATACAAATCAAACGTATGTTGAAGAAGTTATGCTAAAAATTGTCGCCGATTTTATGGCACTTAAGCACCCCCCTCTCTGTATGGTGGCACCTAAGCACCATTCTGGGCAATGAAGCACTAGACAGATGCACTTAAGTGTCTATTTTAGGTCCCAATGGCTCCACTGTGCCCCTATTTGACCCGAGTTGTTCTGATTTGCTTCGTTTTGGTCCATTTTTGTTCCTTTTGCTCCAATCACTCCTAATTCTTCAATTTGATGTACCTACAACCAAAATAATAAGAAAACATACCTTTAAAGTGAAATATCAATATAAAATAAAGCATAAAAAATAGTATATTTTTAGGAGTATCAAAATCCCCCAAACATAAACATTACATGTGCTCAAGTAATACTACATTTTTAAAATGATTTATGTAGATTAGAGTTAATGAGCCATCCCTTAGAATTGTTAAAAGTTTGTTCTAAAATTGTGATAGTTCAAATTAGAAGAACTTTTAGTGAATTAGAAAAACTTGGAAATTTGTTTTCCTATCTAGTTCAGAAATGTATGAAAATTTTTCAAACTTCGGATCCTATGAACTTTACTTTCTAGACTTAAGAACTCTCTTAAAAATATTTTTTACTAATATAAGTATAAAAAGCAAGCTTAGAATTGTTCTAAGTATTTTACTCTATAAAGGCTCAAGTGAAACAAAATTTTGATTAGGACTTCTCCTCAAGCTTCTCCTCACCATTTTTTTGCATCATTTTTTTCTTTTTTTTTTTGGATCTTTTTGATCCATTTAATATTTTTTATTTTTTTATGTGAGGATTACTATATCTTGAGAAGTCCTTAAATAATTTTGAATTCCACTATCCCCCTCTAAATTTAAAACTAATTATTTTCCTTCACTTGAAAAGATGTATATATATATATATATATTTTAAAATACTTTCTAATAGAGCCTTAAATGTTTTAAATTAAAATTTCTAAGAATCCTTAATTTTTCAAAAAAAAATTTTCTTACTAAAGATAGTTATTCATTTTCCCAAGCTCTCCAATAAAAATCCTTAACTCTAGGTTCACCCTTTTCACCAAAAGTATCAACTAAGTTTTCCTACTCCTTTTTTATACTTAAAATTCTAACATCCTTAAGATGACTCCACGTAACAATAATCATTAGAGATAAAATACAAATTTATTTGTAGTACTTTTGAAAACAAGTAAGGTTTAAATTTGAAACAATTTTCTCTTCCCCCAAACTTAAGCTCAAACATGTGTAACAATGAAGTACAAAAATATGCAGCAGGGAAAGAACACTTTTACAATTAACTACACATCCTACAAAAATATCAACAAGTAACACATGGTAGAACTTTGTAGTAGAAATTAAATCTAGCCTAAACATGCTTGAATTAACATTATAAAGGAATTTTAAATAGTAGAATAGATACAAAGTGAACATTAAACAAGAACACATTTTAAACTTTATAAGGAAATTGTTGGATGCTAACATGTTCAAAATATTGAGATAAGTTTTGTCATCCATAATGACTCGTTCAACTTGACTCAAAAACCTAGACACACAAATTCTAATACATTGACTCACAAATTCATAAACAAACAACAACTGAGGTTTATTTGATCTCCCTTCTACTCACATTTCCCCTCATTACGTTCAATTTCTAACAGAAGAAACTACACTAATAATGTGGGTGTATTATAAAACTTTATATCATTATCACCCATGTACTAGAATTACTTCATGTGTTTAAAATTTTAGGGTTACTCTAAGTCTAAGGCATACACAATCTGGTATCTATAGTGTACTAAGTAAGTTCATGACCTTATCCGGTGAAGAAAAAGTTGGATAAAGGAAGTAATAGCATTTACATGGAGTGTCTCAAGTTCAAAAACTACATGATTCAAGGCAATGCTCAGCTTCAGTTAAGAACTAAGTCGTAACAGACTCTTTAACTTGCTACTACCAGAAATCATATAAAAATCTAGTCATGATGAAGGAGTTACCTCACAACATTAACTCAATCCACTCTTACACATCAAACACAGATCAAAGTCCAACATCTCACTATCATTCAATCCAACATAACAACAATCACTATAAATAAATAACAAAGATAACCATGGGTTGCCTCCCACGAAGCGCTTGGTATAACATTGACGACCTGATGTATCCAATTTTAACTCTGGTTGCCCCAACATCAAAATCTCATTCATTTTGTCTGTAGACCATAGAATATGTCATTCAGTGATTTTGAATAACTCTTTCTTAGGAGATTTTTTTACTGATTTCATCATTCAATTTAGGTTCTTATGATTGAGTCAAATTTAAAGATATAAAGACTGGTGATGTAGATGAATTCCCTAAATAGGTAGGCTTAAAAACTTTATGGGGTACATTCATCTTAAGTTCACAAGATTTTTCAACAGATGGAATTAAAAGTTTATTACTTTCAGTAACATCCATCATTTTGCACCTCTTCTAAACATACATACAGTCTTCTTTAAATAACATTTTCAACTCATCATGAAAGTCCATTTCTATCTCATCTATTAACTTACTCTCATAACTTTCTTGGATATGGTCTTTACTTAGATAATAAATTTCATCGATCCAAAAATAATCATCATCTTTTCTCTCAGCTGGATACTTCATAGCCTTTAAAACATCAAAAGTGGCTTAATAGTTATTAATATTCATAGTCAACTCTCCTTTTTGTGCATCTATCATAGCTTGTCCAGTAATAAGAAAATGTCTCTCCAAAAAAATTAGATTTTCTTTGTCTTCCTCCATATCTAATACAATAAAGTCCAAAGGAAAGATAAATTTATCAACTTTAATAAGCAAATCTTCTATATTCCCTTTTGGATAAATGATAGATCGATCAGCTAACTAAAGGTTACAGTAGTGGGAGAATAATTGGCTAAACCTAACATTCTAAATATTCATAGAGGCATCACATTAATGCTCGATCCTAAATTACATAAAACTTTTCCACATAATCTTTCTCCAATTGCACAAGGAACTGTTAAGCTACAAGGATCTTTAAGTTTCTGAGGATGCTTTTTCTGAAGGATAACGCTACACTCCTCACTTAGTGCAACTGTCTCATAATCCCAAAACTTCCATTTCTTGTTTATCATCTCCTTCATAAACTTTGCATAACTAGACATTTGTTCCAAAGTTTCACTAAAAGGAATATTTATTGTTAACTTCTCAAATATTTCAATGAACTTTGAAAATTGTTTATCCAACTCATACTATCAAAGTCTTCGAGGAAATGGAGGTGGTGGTCTTTATAAATTTGTTTTACTTGGAGATATTAAATTTTCCAAATCCTTAGAAACATGTTCTTTATGTCTTTTAGTTTCCTTTGTTTCTCTCACAACTTCTTTCTCTTTTCTAACCACACCCTCTATTTCTCTTCCACTTCTTAATTGTACAACATGTATTTGTTCATCATTTTTCTTTTTATGGTTGATCTCAATGTTGCTAGGAAGTGTTCCTTGAGGTATATTGCAAACTGAATTAGCAATTTGTCCAAGTTGATTCCATATGTTTCTAATCGCATCATTTTGACCTTGCAACTAGTTTCTCATTTTCAATACCACTTCTTCTATAGACATCTTCTTATCTTCAAATTGTTAATCATTATTAGAGTCTGTGGATATGAAATTCTATAGTTTTTGTTCCCCTGATTATTCTAATTTCCATTAAGATTTGCATGATTACTTTCCCATTGTTGGTTTCCAAAATCAGTAGTATGATACCAGTTAAAATTAAGATGGTTCTTCCAACTTGAGTTGTAAAAGTTAGAATATGGGTTGTTTATGGTATTTAAAGTCTCATATAATAAGTTAGAATCAATTATATGCCCTAATGAACTTTCCTCACTTTCTGAAGTGAATTGAGGTTGGTTCATTCCAAGTTAGCCCAACTTCCTTGATATTGTAGCAACCTGAGATGCAAAAATTGCAAACGCATCTGTATCATGAACATTGGCCACCTTTTTAGGATTTTCCCTTGCAGAGGGCCATTGAAATACATTTGTAGCCATTTCTTCAGTTAATGCATATGCTACATAAAAATGGTTTTGACATTAATGATCCACCAGCAGTAGCGTTAATTGAAGACCTAAGGAATCCTACTAACCCATTATAAAAGTCAGAATGATTAACCATTCGGGCAGAGCATGGTGTGGACACTTACTTAGGAGTTGCTTAAATCTTTCCCTAGTTTTGTATATTAATTTTCCTTTATACTGAAAAAATGAGATAATATCATTTCTAAGTTTAGAAGTCCTTGAAGGTGGAAAATACTTAGCTAGGAATTTCTGAGTTAACTCCTCCCAATTTTTAATAGATTCAAGAGCTAATGAGTATAACCACATTTTAGCTTATCCTTTAGTGAGAAAGGCAAAAGCCGTAGTCTAACAACAACATCTGACATGCCATTATAATGAAATGTTGCACAAATTTCTAGAAAATTGGATAAGTGTAAATAGGGATCCTCTGAAGGAGTTCCCCCAAACTGGTTGTTCTGCACTAGTTGGATAATCGATGGATTTATTTCAAACGAGTCAGCTTCTATGATAGGGGTTTGTATACTTGAGTGAATTTCATCTGTCGTAGGATTTACATAATCCCTCAACTATTTATGATGATTTTTTAAGTTATTATTTTGAATGTTTTTCATCCCCATTTCTAGTTTTTCAAGTCCTTTCTGTTCTTTGATTTTTTTCCCTTTTTTTGTAACTCAGGATCATAAGCACAACTTTTACAGATTCTTTGTTTTGCATATGCAACACAACAAAATATTACATTAATAAATAAATAAATAAAACAAAAAATATATTCAACACTATAAAATATTTTCACAAACTCCTTATTTTTCACACAAAAAGTTTTTTTCACAACACTTTTCATACAAAAAATACTTTTCACACAAAACCAGTTTTTACAACACTACATTTTCCAAGTCTAAGCTTAATTACTTCAACTAAAATTATCCTAAAAGTTAAGATCAACTGTTGCAATCTCAGGCAACGGAGCCAAAAAATTATTCCCGATATTCTTTTTTATATGTAGAATTTAAGAAGTTGACACCACTACTTGAAGATTTTAATCCCCGATAATGACACCGAAAACTTGATCCCAAGTAAAGTAAGGTTTCAAGGGATTCTACACAAGCATACGTATCATTATCAAGTAATATAAGACTTTTTTATTAAGCCCCGAATATTGATCCCATGGAGATCAAGGTTAATCACGACGCCTTTCAAGAGAAGTTTTAGTCTAGAATAATAAGCACTAGCTTGGAAGGTCGATAAATGTTTGATTTTGATTATATCCTTCAATTATCACTATAATAATACTCCTACTCCTAAACTTAAATCACTCTTCCTCAAGCAATGAAATTAGTGAAATTGTGTAAAATTAAAACAAGTAGTGAGAGAGATTATGAAAAATAAGTGCAATTATATTCTTTACCCTTACTAGAGATGTTATAAAGAACATTAGTTTATCTAAAGTTTGAATAGTTCTGAAGACGGGCTAGGGAGGGAATATACTAGCTCTCACTCTAGAGTTCCCTCGCATCAAAACCTAAAACAATAGACCAAATTAAGGGGCTTTATCCCGTCACTCTAAAGTCCACTAATTCTACACCCATTAAAGATTATTTCCCTATTTATTTGCACTTAACCATATGGACTACATTCCCATCCATACAATCTCAGGTGATTCTACCACAATTGATTGGACTACATTTCCCTATTTACATGTTCTCACAAAAGATTTTAACATGCAAGTTGATCAAGTTTACATGAAAATGAAGAACAAAGAAAAATGTTCACAATATATTCTCACTCTACTTAATTCTATATTCTGCACATGCATACTAACTCATTACAAGGGGAAGAGTAAAGAAAACTACTCACTACATATGGAGAAACAACAAGAACTTTTCATTGAACAAGACTTAGAAACCATACAAACAAAGTACTAAATTCAAATCAAAATATAATGAAAATACTTATCTCTGATATAAATCAAACTCTCCTTGTATAGCAAAAGTAATCTCCTTACAATCCTCTCCAAGAATAAAGTGAAAAGAAAAGAAGAAAAACTCACACTCTCACTTTCTCTCTCACCTTGTCGCCCTACTTAGGGCTCACACACAAGCTTTCTTCTTTTTCTCCAAGCATTCAACTCCTCTTCTAATTAATTCTAAAGTCCAAGAGATATTTTAAAAGCATTTACAAGCCTTATTTATAATTTCACAAGAGATTCTTAAGTGTCTCTTCAAAATTATCCATATTCAATAAATCTTCCAAAAGGTGCCTTAAGTGCCTCTTCAAAGCTCCATAAAACCACCGAAAATTTTGTTAGAAAGTCCATTTTCTCATTTTCAATGAAATCCTTAAGAGATTCATGAATCAACGCTTCAAAAATTGTCAAAATTACCCTTTCAACGCCAAGTTTCATATCATTGATGTCGAGACCTCTTTCAACGCTCTACTCGGTCGATCATGGATTCATGAACAAAACATGGTTTCGTCTTTTCTACACCAGTTCATCAAGTACTACAAAGAAGGATAAGAATATTGCATCAAAGGAGATCTAAAACTATTCTCAGTTCATGAAGTTGGTATTCATGAAGATGTTGCCTACTACGAGCCTCCAAAGAAAACTGTTTTCTCTCGTTAAACTGTGAGAAACAAAAGTAAAGATTCAAAAGAAGTACAATGGCAGGGCCATTCAACTTTGCTTTAGCGATCTTCCACCACTCTTTTGCAAAAAATTTATGGAGGTTCTTTTAGTTTGTGCACCCAAGGTCAAGGCCGGGGGCGTAGACGGGGACGAACCAACTTAATTGTTGAACGGACTAGGTTAACCATCAATATTACTGATGAGGACAGTTCCGACGATGAAATAATGAGGACAAAATAAAAGAAATCTCAATACAAGATATCCTTAGAAGATGCAGAGAAGAATGAATATGAGACAAGGTATGATCTGATAAATCACAATGTGGATGCTATGACCCTTGCTCCAATCCTCCCTCAAAAGGTCAAGAGTTTAGAGGTTAAGGAAGTCTTTAGTGCTGATTCAAAGCCGATCAAATTTTACCATGCTTCTAGTTATACCAATCTTAAAAATCATGTAAATTTGGATGATGACACTAATGAGTTAATGGAATTACCTTTTTATTACCTTTCACCTTATGTAAAAAAGTTGATTCAACACGGAGATTTACCAAAACAAATGCCAAATGATAAATTACAATTTTTTGAAAATTTATACAGTGTTAAAAGTCAAACTTCAGTCAGACTAGTCGATGATTCAAAATTTTGCACGGTTGTTGCTAGTGAATCATAAGAGGATTACCTCAATATAGAGGATGACTCTACTGATCAGCTAATAGAAGATGTTCTTCTTGAATTTGAGGAGGAAATTAAATCAACTACTGATGAGTTGAAAGAAATCAACCTCGGCACTGAAGAGCAACCCCGACCTATTTTTATAAGTTCTCTACTCAACCATGAAGAATGTTTGGAATTGATCAAATTGTTAAAAGAATTTAAAGATTGCTTCGCATGGAGTTATGATGAAATGCCAGGACTGTCAGCAGAGGTTGCAGTTCATAAACTCGGGGTGGACGAGAGTATAACCCAATTAAAATAAGCTCCCAGAAGATTGCGCCTCAAAATAGAGCATTAAAGTCATTGCCAAGGTGAAGAAATTAATAGACGCTAACTTCGTCAAAGAAGGGCAATACTCCACATGTTTAGCTAACATTAGATTTGCTAAGAAAAAAAAGGATAAATATGTTTTGTGTCGACTTTAGGTATTTAAACAAAGCATGTTCAAGGGATGAATTTCCATTATCGATACCAAACATGATGGTGGATATCACTTCAACACATGAAATTTTCTCCTTCATGGACAGATCATCGGGATACAAACAAATCAAGATGGTTCCTGAGGATGCAACACTTACAGCCTTCAAAACACATATCAAAATTTTTGGCTACACAGTGATGTCGTTTGGGTTGATGAACGGTGGAGCAACATACCAACGTGCAATGGCAATGATTTTTTACAACCTCATTCATAACCAAGTGGAATGGTACGTGGATGATTTGGTCATCAAAAGTAAATGAAAGGTAGATGATTTGTACGATTTGAGGAATATATTCAAATGGTTACGACGATATGACATTAAAATGAATCCCATAAATTGCACTTTTAGCGTAACCTCTGAGAAGTTTCTAGGATTCATTGTCCATCATCAGGGAATCAAGATTGAACCAGATAAGATTAAAGATATCTTGGAAAATCCTCCTCCTAATACCTTAAAACAACTACGTTCCTTCTAAGGGAAGTTGGCATATCTGAGATGCTTTATCTCAAATCTCTCAGGTTGGTGTCAGCCTTTCTCAGCATTATTTAAAAAGAACGCCAAATTTGTTTGGGAAGAGAAATGCCAGTGGGCCTTTGAGGACGTTAAACAATACTTAATGACACCTCCTGTCTTGGCTGCCCCAATCCTAAGGAAATCATTGATACTTTATATTGAGGTCATAGTTGACTCTCTCGGAGCCCAAAAATGAAGCATAATATGAAGCCATAATCACCGGATTAGAGTTGGCAATCTCGATGGATATAACAGACATTGCCATCTATGATTACTCACAACTCGTCATCCAGCAAGTCACCGAACAATACAAGATTTTGAAACTGAGATTAACAGAATACCATTATTACACAATGAAGCTGTTGGAACAGATCCCTAGTGTAACATTCTAACGGATTCCTAGGGAAGATAATGCTCATGTTGACGCTCTAGCAAAGCTTCCTAAGGATCCGGTGTGTTCACTGGAGGATTCTATTGAAATCACTGTACAAGAAAGACAAGTTCTGTCTCAGATCAACCTCAAAACTCTACACAAGCTCTGAAAATTAGAAGTGATAAATGCAGTTGTTGATATCAATGAAGATTGACACATGCCATTAATAGAATATTTTCATATTTGAAAGCTGCCAAAGGACAAGTCTGAGGCACATCATATTACAAATAGGGCTATGTCTTATGCTTTAGTAGGTGATGTGCTCAACAGGAGATTGTTTGACCAGATGGGGCTACAATATTTGTACAGAGCTGAGGCACAAAATATTGTTAAAGAGGTACATTCCAGATTGTGTGGGGCTCACCAGTTAGAGCTAAACATGAAAATGAAGATCATGAAAATGAAGATCAAAAGACTCGGATATTATTGACCGACAATGATGTCGGATTGCATGAATACAGCCAGAAGGTGTCACCAGTGCCAGGTGCATATGGTGGTCTTACACCAACCTCCGAATGTGATACACCAAGATGTCACCTCGTGGTCATTCAAGTGTTGGGGCACAAACATGATAGGTTTGATAGACCCTCCATCTTCCAAAGGACACAGGTTTATACTTGCCACTACAGATTACTTCTCCAAATGGGCAGAGGCAGTGTCGTTACGAGAGGTCATGGCACAACACATCCTTCAATTCTTCAAAAGCAAAATCATCTACCATTTAAGAGTACCACAAATAATAATTTTTGATAATGGTACAACCTTCAAAAGCACCAAAATCAACAATTTTGTCAAAAGACACGTGATAGATTGAAGAAACTCTACCATTTACTATCCTAGAGAAAATGGAATGGCTGAAGCCTTCAACAAGACACTAGTACAGATTTTGAAGAAAACATTGGAGGGAAACAAAAGATATTGGCACAACAAATAGTTAGAAGCCTTGTGGGCCTACCGAATGATGTTCAGGACTCCCACTCAGTGTACACCCTAAATGCTCGTGTACGGGTCCAAGGTCATGCTACTGTTAGAAATTCAGACACATCTCTTGTAGTCGGAGTCGACAACCAACTCACAACAGAAGAAAGTGCGAAGCTAAGACTTGAAGAACTAGAGAGTCTTGAAGGAGAACTACTTGATGCACAACAGCATTTCGAACTTTATCAGACAAAGATGGTACAAGCAAATGATAAATTGGTCCGCCTAAGGACACTCAAAGTTGGTGACCTTATCCTCATGCTCAAAAGGCATATATTCACATGCCACAAGATTGGTGGAAATTTTGATCTGACTTGGGAGGGACCATTTGTCATTGAAAAGGTCTACAAAGGAGGAGCCTACCAGTTAGTAGACTTCCGGGGTGAAAGACCCATGCTACCAAGCAACGGACGATACCTGAAGACATACTACGCAACCTGACGTTGCTTCCTGCCACTTGATTTAAAATTTTGAAATTTTGACTGTTTTGGGGTTATTTATGTGGCAAAAATTCTGAGACCGGGTCCAAAATTTTTGTATCAAAATTAACCTCAATATAATGAAAAATTATGCAAAGAATTACACTTCAAATTTTCTCCTTTCTACCTTTGAACTTAATATTATACTAAATTATACAAAATTCACAGATAAATAAACAATCTCTTCACCAAAATAATCTAAAATTTCCTTTAATAAATCCTTTGTTTTGTTATTGTTCATGCTAAGTTTCAGACCACTGACATTTTTCCTGTCGTGTGGAGAGAAATGTCAGGCCAGAGGCTGATCTTCGCCTTTAAAGAGTGTTGGAATCTCACACTAAATGAAGAAATGGCGCCGTAGGGCGAAACTAAAAATTTTGACATGTAATTTAACCAAGTCGGCATGGATTATGAGGGGCCTTGAATGAATGTTGTCAATCGACGGGAAAAGGAAGGGCAGCCCTCACTGCTAAAATTGACGCCTCATCTCGACTGCTTAATGCTTATGCGCAGTATAGCAATAGTTCTGATGGCATTTTTCACTTATATTTCCCTATTTTGCAACAAAACCAAAAACTTGATCCTGAAGAAAAATAAGAATTTAACTTTATAATTTATATATATTTATATTGGGATACTAAGCAAGTATACGTATCATTATCATGTAATATAGGACTTTTTTATTAAGACTTGAATATCGAACCCATAGGGAAGATTATGCAATATGCACTTTTAGAACGTTTTTCTATTTTCAAAAAGATAATTACTTAAACAAAAAATGATTTTTGTAGGAATTTAAAATTTAAATATTTTTGATATTTTAACGAAACAGTAACAACTTAAGAAGATATCTAAAGTTTTTAAGAAGAAAAGTACTTAATATGAAAATATTCTTATCATGAATCAGTAATAAGTATAGGAATGTTGTTGTGGAAGTATGCAAATTGTGTTGTGCCAAATAGAAGCAATAATATTCTTTACCCTTACTAGAGATGCTATAAAGAACATTGGATAATTTAAAGTTTGAATAGTTCTGAAGAACAGTTAGGTAGAAAACATACTGGCTCTCACTCTAGAGTTACCTCAATTACCTCCACCTGGGGGCTAACATTCTTGTATCAAAACCTAAAACAATAAACCAAGTTAGGGGCTTTAACATATAACTTTAAAGTCCTCTAACTGTACACCCATCAATGAATATTTTCCTATTTATTTGCACTCAATCATATGAACTACATTCTGATTCATACAACCTCATGTGATTCTTTCCAATTATTGACTGAGACAATACCATCCTGGTTCTTACATGTTCTCACAATAAATTTTTACATATGGATTGGCTAAATCAAGAAGTAAATAAAGTGCATGGATTTAAATCATCACAACTTCTCCCAACATTAAAGATCAATACTCTCCACAACTTCCATCCAAAATTACTTAACATTTTAAGAAGAAAGAAAAAGAAAACTACTCAGAATCTATGGAGAAAACTAAACCACACTTTAGTTTAAAAGAAGAAATCATTGTCAAACCAACAACAAGTCTCAATTAAAACAAAAAGTAGTCTAAAACAAAAAGATAAAAACTTATCTCAAGTCCTCCACCAAACTCTTGAAGTTCCTTTGAATATCTTCTCTTTTACAATCTCTCAAAACTAAATAAAAAAAAGCATAATGTAAATAAAATGTCATTCCTGAAAATCTCTCCGAACTAACTCCTAGAGAAGAACTTTCAAAACTTGCCAATATTTTCAGGACTCTTTTCTAAGTCCTCTCTTCTTTGTTTGATAGTTTTCCAAGTGGTGCATTGGTATCTCTTCAAAATGTGTCTTGATTTGATGTATTTGCCCAAGAGACACATCCTTTCAAGATAAAGTTTGTCCATGGTGGTTACAACCATCTATTAAGCCAATGGGTGCCTCAAAAACCTCTTTAAAATTTGTGAAAATCGATTTTACTTGTCTAGTAACTGCCACTGGTGCGTAAGCACGGGGTTTCGGTTCTTAGGCGTGGCCCTCTCTATTTAACCGGTGCGTAAGCGCCAGATCTGACACTTAGGTGCCAAAACTCTTTTGCACAATTTTTCACATTTTTTCTCCAAGTTTGATCCTTTTCACTTCTTCAAGCATTTTTTTTATTTTTATTTGTATATACAAGAAAAATAAAAAAATGTCTTCCGTTAAATCGCAATATCTCAAAAATAGGTATAAAAATGTGTCTAAAAACACTATATATTTTAGGTGTATCAAAATTTCCCAAACTTAAAATGTTACTTGTCATCAAGTGACACTTCAATCTTTAAAAATCAAATATGTATGATATGTATATGAGTTTCTTTAGGAGTTACTAAAATTTAGATTTAGAAATATAGTAAAAAATAATTAGTAAATGAGACCAACTTAAAGTTTGAAAATTTTTAATATTAAGACTATGAAAATTTGAGTTCTTATCTAGTTCAGAAATATTGTAACTTCTCTAAATTTAGATTTTAGTTCTTTTATTTTCTCAACTTAAAAGTATTTATTAAAAATAATTTTACTTACTATATTATATTTATAAGCTTAAGATTTTATCAAGTTTTAAAAAGATCAAATGTAGAACCAGTTTTTGATTAGGCACTAATCCTCAAGCTTCTCCTCCCTTACATTTCTTTTCTTTTTCTTTTTCTTTTTCACCTTCTTTTCTTTTTATTTTTCTTTTTCGTACAAGGATTACTATATTTGGATAGGCCTTTAAAGATTTTGAATTCCACTTCTCATTTCCTAAAGTAAAGTCTTGATATAAAAGTTTTACTTATAAATATAATAATAGTTTTAAAAAACATTTTAATAAATGAAATTTAATTATTAAAAATAAAAGTCTAAATTATCTAAAGGTTTCAAAATAAAATTTTTCTTACTAAAGATAGTCACTTATATTAATCATTTTCTTGAAGCTGGTAGGTGTGGCGGCTGGTGCTCTGCTAGGGTTTTCATGGCTCCCTATTTTGGCTTGCTAGTAGGCTGGTGGGGGAGGAAGGTTTCTTCTTCTCTACTGGAAGTTTGGTTTGCTAGAGTTCCTTTCTTCATTTGGTTTTCCTCAGCTTTCTGTTTTTTTTTGCTTGCTGGTCTTCTAGTTTGTCCTTGGTTTCTTTCTCTGCTTTTTTGGTGTCATCACTCGGTGTGTGGTGGTGACCAGACTGACAAATGGTGCTATTTTTATGTTCTGAAGTCTTCCTTGCTGTAGTGTTTGGTGGGGAAGTGCTTAGTTACTATTTGGGTTACTGTTCCATTGGTTTTGTTGGCTTCTTTCTTCTATTTGGTTGTTATTTCTCCTTCTACCAGTGTTCTTTATGGCTACTAACATTGATTTGGACACAAATACCCAATGGGCTAAGGCCACCTATGTTGGGGTGGTTTGTCACCCTAGGTTGAATTTACAAAATATGGATAATTTAATTTTTCCAGAGAAATTTCATGACACCTTAGCTGGCAAAAGGATTTCTCCCTGTATTCACCCTCTTGGGTGTAAGAAAAGAGGGTGTAAGAAGGGGAGCCTATGGTTTATTTTTCTCCTCAGGAGGTTATTTATTTAAATGAAGAGGTTAAGCTCATTTTGGTAGGCAAATTCCAACTTTGTCATCCTAAGATGGAACTTGTAAGGAGCTTTTTTGAGCCCTTAAACTTTAATGGTGCTTGGCAACTTGGTTTACTATATGGCAGGCATTTACTTATTCAATTGACATTTGAAGAAGATTATGCTAGGCTCTTTGCCAAGAAATCTTTAATTATTGGGGGGGCTACCATGAAGCTAATGAATTGGACCACTGGTTTTGATCCTAGCAAAGAACCTCCTCTAGTTCCTCTTTGGTTCAAGCTTTCTGGTCTCCCCTTTCCATATTTCAAGTTGAATACTCTTTTTAATATTGTGTCTGCTTTAGGCAGACCGCTTAAAGTAGATGCTCATACTTATAACAAGGTAAGGCCAGCTCTTGCTAGAATTCTTATTGAAAGAGATATCACCTTGACTGAAGTTAAAAGAGTGTGGATAGGCTCTGAACTTGAAGGCTTTTGGCATGAGGTGATCCTTGAACAAAAGCCTTATTACTATCAACATTGCAAGATTTTTAGACACACCGTGGATAGGTGCTATAGGCTGCATCCTCCAGTTAATAGAAAAAATTCTTCTATGAAGGAAAATGACCCCACTAAATTGCATCTTGAAGTTAATGAGGATGGCCTACGGGATGAGTCTCAAAGCTCTCCAACTCTTTTTGTTTCTAATACTCCTCTTTCTCCTCCCTAGGGAGTGCTAAGAGAGGAACCCAACAATATCACCATAATCTTCCCCACAATTAATTCCATTGAGGAGAGATTGTAGGATTCATTCTAGGAAAAGCACTTGGTGACTCAGCTTCCTGTTGTTGAGGGAGAGAAAGTTATTGCATTGAACCACCTTTAGGAGAAGATTGGATTGTACAGACTTCTAAGAAAAAGAAGAAACAGACCACAAAATCTCAAATATTACAAATGGAGGTTGCTTCCATTGGCAATAATCTGAATGTTGGATCCTCTCCTGGCCCGACTAGAGGGAGGACAAGATCTAGATCACAACCCTCACTCCATATTTCTCCTCCCAATGTTTAAGTTCTCTCTTTTTTGGTATGTGGCCTCAGGTCACTTTAAGTCTTTCAGAAGACTTTTAACTTTTCTCCTTAGCTTCAATTGTACTGTTTTGAGTTTTGGTTTACCTGGCCTTTAGGTGATTGTAGACTTCTGTTAGTTTTTCAACATCCTTTATCTAAGAAGATATGGGAGCCTTTTTGTTCTCTTCCTTTTGTCTCAATTCAGCAAGTCACTGGTCAACTTTTTAGGTTGTTGTGATAGCAGTCATATGGTTCCCTTTCTCTTATATAATTGATGATTAAATTGATGTGTTGGAATATAAAGGGGAGTTCAGATAAAAAATCATTGATCAGAACTGAACAATTGGTCAGAAAGCAAAGGTTATCATATTTTACTATTCTTGAAGCTTTGGTTCACAGTACCCCTTGGAGATTTAGAAAGCACTTCCCAAGTTTCAGCTTCAGTTACAATATTAATAACCAAAAATTTTTTCTATAAAAGGAATCTTAATGTTCAGATCTTGGATGATCAACCTCAATTTCTACATATCAAGCTACTTTGGGACTTTCTAAATGTTGAGACTACCTTTATTTATGTTGGGGGTTCTGCTAGTGATAAAGTTACATTGTGGCAACAAATTCAGCAGCTCAAATCTTCTATTAATGGACCTTGGATCATTGGTGGAGATTTTAAAAGTATAGCTAGATTGAATGAAAAATGGGGTGGGAAACCTGTGGATGTCAACCAAATGTTACTCTTTAATCAAAATATCAGGAATATTGATCTTGCTAAACTTCCACATCAGGGACCTTTTGATACTTGGAGGGGAGGTAAACTGTTTGAGAAAATTGATAGGTTCCTAGCTAATCAGGCTTTGCTGGATAACAACTTTATGACTAGTGTCTCCCATCTTCCTTACAGTTGTTCTGATCATAAGCCTTCGTTAATCTCTATATCCCCTAATCTTGTTTCTCCCATACCAAGATTTAGATTTATTAATGTATGGGTGGAGCATCCTAATTTTCTTCCCTTTATTAAGTCTGTTTGGCACCCTATTTCATCTTTTCCTCCTTGGATTAGATTATGGTAAATTCAAAAAAAGGTTGCTAAACTGCTGAAAGCTTGGAATTGGAGCTATTTCGGCAACCTTACAGCAAAAGTTGAAGAGGTTAAAGCTGCTGTTAAACTGACTGAATTAAATATTCAGATGGGGCTCTCTGATGAACAAAACTTGATCTTAGCTAATGTTAATCTAATTCAAGCTATTCATTGGAAGGATGAATTCTATTAACAAAATGCAGCCATTAAAAAGTTTGTTGATGGGGATAGGAATACAAGGTTCAACCATGCCTTTATTAAACAAAGAAGACACTCTAACACCATCCTGAAGATTAAAAATCATAATGGCAGTTGGATCCAGGGTGCTAATCTACTTCATATGGATGCTATAAATCACTTTCAGACCCTATTATCTGAACCTCAGAATGCTAGTCGTCATGACTTTGGTCCTAGTCTGCTTAATGAAAAATTCTCCAAAATTCACTGCTTGGACTTAACTTTTACTCCTGCTGAGGAAGAAATTTTGCAAGCTTTATGTTTTATTGATGGTGTTAAAGTGGCTCGTGTAGATGGTTTTACTTCTACTTTTTACAAAAAAACTTGGGAGGTGGTAAAATTTGACATTGTGGAAGTTGTTCAGGCCTTCTTCAGGGGGGAGGATATGCCACAATACTTTGCTCAGTCCACCATAGCTTTAATTCCCAAGGGCGATCAACAATCTAGTTGGGATCATTTTAGACCCATATCTCTTACAACTTTCTTGTCTAAACTTATTAGCAAACTTTTGGTTTTTAGATTAAAACCAAATTTATCTTGGATGATTTCTCCTAATCAATTTGCTTTTGTTACAGGTAGACAAGTTGCTGACAATGTTCTACTTACACAGGAACTCTTTATTGATGTTGATAAGCCTTGAAGGGGGGTAACCTCATGTATAAGCTTGATATCTCTAAGGCTTATGATACTTTCAATTGGAATTTTATTTTGGAGGTTCTTAAATCAAGGAGGTTTCAAAATTCTTTCTGTCATGTCATTCACAAATGGCTTAATAATAATTCTTAAACCATTCTTCTTAATGGGAATTCTCACGGGCAGTTCCAAGCTACTAGTGGAATCAAACAAGGGGACCCTCTGTCTCCCTACATTTTCATTTTGGTTATGGATTACTTATCAAGGCTTCTTAACAAAAATTTTTCTGAAAGGGAATATATCGGATTTGCTAATAAAAGTTAATTTTTCCATAAATCATTTATGCTATGCTGATGACTTCATATTGTTTTCTAAGGCTGTAAAACCAGCAGTGAAAAAAGTTTTCAGTTTGTTGAACTTGTTTCAACAGATTTCTGGCTCTCTGAACCCAAAGAAATGCCAACTCGTTTTTAGCAATAAGCTTAATTCTTCTACTAAAAACTGGGTTAAAAACTTCACTGGATTTAAATCTACTACCAGCCCTTTGGTTTATCTTGAGGTATAATTAATTAAAGGCAAGAAGAAGCAAACTCAATTTGATGAGATGGTTTCTAAAATTTCCAAACAAATGTCTTGCTAGACTAATTCTTATATGTCATAAGGGGGAAGATTAACCTTACTTAAAAGTATCTTGGCTTCTTTTCCTATGTATATTATGCAAATGCTGAAGATGAAAAAAGTCACACAGAAAACCTTGGAGGTGATGTTGAACAAATTTTTGTGGGCAGGAAAACATAAACAAGCTCACTGGTTTAGCTGGGATAAGCTTTGCCTACCTCTTGTTGCAGGGGGCTTGGTATGATATGAAGTCTTTCAAACAACTTCATGATATTTTCTACTATAAACTCTGGATCAAATTTAGAGAGCAGAAATCTTTGTGGGCTAACTATATGAAGTTAAAATATTGCAAGCACTGTCATCCAACAATTATCTGCAGAAAACTTAGGGATTCTAGAATTTGGACTGAACTCCTACACATCAAGAATGCGGCTGAAGATCTTTTTATCTGGGATGTGGGAGAAGGAAAAATTTATTTATTTTTAGACAACTGGTTGCTTGATGGTAAATTGGAGCCATCTGCCTCTCTGGGCTCAGCTATCAGCACCCCTATTTAATTTTGTTGGAATGATCATTATTGGAATAAAGATATGTTGGCTTCTTTGGTGAATCCTGAACAAGTATTTCAAATCCTTAAGCGACGAGTCACTCCACATAAAATAGATAGAATTGTGACTAAAAATCCTCCTCATACCTCTCTTACCAAATTTGCATATCATCAATTAAGCAAATGACATCACAAGGATTGGGGTCAAGCCATGTGGGTGAAATATCTCAGCCCCTCAACGTCCTTCATCACTTGAAGATGTTTTCATAATATTATACAAACTGATGATATACTTAAACTCAAGGGTTTAATAGGACATTCAAGAAGTAGTTTTTGTTTCCAACATGAGGAATCCTTCAATCATTTATTCTTCTCTTGTTCTGTTGCTCAAGGAGTTTGGACACAGGTGGCCTCTAAACTGAATTTCCCCTCCCATCTGTTGGGTTTTAGAAACTTCCTTGACTGCTGGAAGGTTTGGAAAGAGAACAATCCTAAAATAATCCCTTTTATTACTACATGGTTCATATGGATGGCAAGAAATAGCAGTAAATATGAGGGAATAACTCAAAGTGCCCCACAAATTGTTATTAACTGCTATGCCCATACTCTTAAGATAATCAATCTCATGGGTTACAAGACTAAAGTTCCTAGGTGCTTCCAAGTCCTTAATACTCAGAGTTCTCCTTCTATCAAATCACATTTCCTTCTGTTCCGTTAGAGGAAACCCGTTTATCCTTGGATCAGAGTTGGTCGAAATAGGAGGAGATCCTAACCTTATCAGAATTGGGTCCTAAGTTGATTTCAATATAAAATAGTGTGGTTGAAATACGAATTGTTCACTCAGGATATCACGAGCCATTTAATTTCCTGCCACGTGACTGGGTCCTGACCTTCAAACGAGTTATAATATCCTAGAATTCAACTTAAGAAACATTTGAGGATTATTAATCAGGAGAATTTGGACATTCAAAATCTTTAAAAGAAATATGTTCCACATGATATAGTAATTCTCAGAAAACAAAGGGAGCATGAAAAATTGTTGTGTGAAAATTCCCCGAGAAGAAGCTTGAGGTGAGCTTATAATAAAAAATTGGTGTCTCAATTAAGACATTCATAATCTTTAAATCATGCTCGACCAGAAATAGTAATTCTCAATAAAACATGGGGAATATAAAAAAAAGAAAAAAGAAAAGGGATTATGTGCAAAGTTTGAAGAAAAAAAAAATCAAAGTCAGAGAAAAGTCTCCCTCAGAAGAAGCTTGAGGTGGACTTATAATCAAAGATTGGTGTCTGAGTTTCCCCTGATTAATGAAACTTAAAATGCTCTCATAAGAAAATTCTTCTGATATTATATTCAAGAAAAAGTTCAACGATCTTAAGTCTTTTTGTTGGTTATTAATTGACTCAGAAATATCCTTAGAAAATGAAAAATGTTTTGACCACACGACCAAAATTCTAAAATCTGCATATGCTTAGAAGGAAAGAATTAAAGAAATGACGATGATATTAGCAGTTAATGGAAATTTAAACCTGAAGTCATATCCTTCAGTGTCCAAAAAATACAACTCCAACTTCAACTCGAAGAATATTAGAAAAAATTCTTAAAGACAACTTCAACAACCGTTACAGAATCTGTAACAAATCAAATGATGACTTCTATAAATGAAGCTACAAACTTGCGGCCTCTTCAGTCGTGGTATCCGTAAAAATAATGCATCTGTTATGTGTACTTGAAAGAATATAGTTTTGATGGTACCTTAAGGATGGGCTATTTTCTACACATTTCATTTGTCAGTGAACGATACTTCAAGAAGTATTGTGCCTTGCAATTTTTCATAGACAAAGTCTCATTCTTAGAAGCTCAGATGTCGTGCTTATCTGAAACTGGGTCCAAATCCTAAGAAAAAGAATAGAAAATGATAAATTTCTCAAGTTCAAGGCTTCTTACTCTTTGCTTGCATAGCACAACTACCTTGGTCTACACCAATTTTCTTCACATCCCCGCGGAATTTCACATTTTGCACAAAATCTCACAAAGTTTCACAATTTTTCGTCACCAATGTCAATCTTCGTGAATTCTACTAGTTTCTCACAAATTCGAAGCACTATATTCTAGATGTTGAAAATTTTACATCCGATACCGTGTTATCCTATCACAATCTTTCTAATCAAATTCTAGAGGTTGAGGATTCTAAATCAGATTCTGCGTTGCTTTAAGTTCTCATCCTATTGCAATCCTTCAAATCAAATCTAGAGGTTGAGGATTCTACATCTGATTCCGCGTTGCTTTAGAAGCTCATCCTATTGCAATCTTTCAAATCAAATCTAGAGGTTGAAGATTTTACATCTGATATTGCGTTGCTTAAGGAGCTCATCCTAACACAATATTTTAAATCAAATTCTAGAGGTTGAGAATTCTACATCTAAATCTGTGTTGCTTTAGGTTTTCATCCTCTTGCAATCTTTCAAATAAAATCTAGAGGTTGAAAATTTTACATCTGATATCGCATTGCTTTAAGTTCCATCCTATTGCAATCTTTCAAATTAAATCTAGAGGTTGAAATTTTTATATCTGATACCGCATTGCTTTAGGAGCTCCTCATTTTGCAATCTTTTAAATCAAATCTAGAAGTTGAGGATTCTACGTCTGAATTAGCGTTGTTTTAAGCTCTCATCCTATTACAGTCTTTCAAATCAAATCTAGAGGTTGAAGATTTTACATATGATACTGCAGTGCTATAGAAGCTCATCTTATTGCAATCTTTTAAATCAAATTTAGAGTTGAAGATTTTACATCGGACACCGCATTGCTTTAGGAGCTCATCCTATCGCATTCTATCAAATTAAATTATAGAGGTTGAGGATTCCACAACCAATTCTACATTGCCTTAGGTTCTCATCGTATCACAATCTTTCAAATCAAATCTAGAGGTTGAGGATTCTACATCTGATTCTGGGTTACTTTAGGTTCTCATCCTATTGCAATCTTTCAAATCAAATCTAAAGGTTGAAGATTTTACATCTAATACTGCATTTCTTTAGGAGCTCATCCTATCACAATCTTTCTAATCAGATTCTAGAGGTTGTAGACTCTAATTCAGATTCTGCATTCCTTTAAGTTTATATCCTATTGAAATTTTTCAAATCAAATTTAGAGGTTGAGGATTCTACATCTGATTCCGCGTTGCTTTAGGAGCTCATCATATTGCAATCTGTCAAATCAAATCTAGAGGTTGAAAATTTTACAGCTGATATTGCGTTGCTTTAGGAGCTCATCCTATCAAAATCTTTCAAATCAAATTCTAGAGGTTGAGGATTCTATATCCAATTTCGCGTTACTTTAGGTCCTAATCCTATTACAATCTTTCAAAACAAATCTAGAGGTTGAAGATTTTACATCCGATACCACATTGATTTAGGTTCTCATCCTATTGCAATCTTTCAAATGAAATCTATAGGTTAAAAATTATATATTTGATACCACATTGGTTTAAAAGCTCCTCCTATTGTAATCTTTTAAATCAAATCTAGAGGTTGAGTATATTACTTCCGATTCTGCGTTATTTTAAGTTCTCATCCTATTGCAATCTTTTAAATAAAATCTAGAGGTTGAAAATTTTACATCTGATACCGCGTTGCTATTGGAGCTCATCCTATTTCAATCTTTTAAATCAAATCTAGAGGTTGAAGATGTTACATCCGATACAACATTGCTTTAGGAGCTCATCCTCTCGCAATCTTTCAAATCAAATTCTAGAGGTTGAGGATTCTACACCCAATTCTACGTTGCTTTAGGTTCTAATCCTATCACAATCTTTCAAATCAAATCTAGAGGTTGAGGATTCTATATCTGATTCTGTTTTACTTTAGGTTCTCATCCTATTGCAATCTTTCAAATCAAATCAAGAGGTTGAAGATTTCACATCTGATACCGCGTTGCTTTAGGAGCTCATCCTATTACAATCTTTCAAATCAAATTCCAGAGGTTAAGGATTCTACATCCGATTTTGCGTTGCTTTAGGTTCTCATCCTATCGTAATCTTTCAAATCAAATCTAGAGGTTGAGGATTTCAAATTTGATGCCACATTGCTTTTGGAGCTCCTCCTATTGCAATCTTCCAAATCAAATCCTACGATGTACTAGAGGTTGAGGATTTTATATCCAATTCCGCGTTGGTTTTGGATCCCCTTCTATCACAATCTTTCAAATCAAATTCAACGATATTCTTGAGGTTGAAGATTTTATATCTAATACCGCATTGCTTTAGGAGCTCCTCCTATTGCAATATTTTAAATCAAATCTAGATACCGTGTTGCTTTAGGTTCTCACCCTATTGCAATCTTTTAAATAAAATTCTAGAGGTTGAAGATTTCATATTTGATACCGAGTTGCTTTAGGAGCTCCTCCTATTGTAATCTTTCAAATCAAATTCTAGAGATTGAGGATTTGACATCTGATACCGCGTTGCTTTAGGAGCTCCTCCTATTGAAATCTTTCAAATTAAACCCTACAATACACTAGAGGTTTAGGATTTTATATCTGATTCTGCATTGCTTTAGAAGCCCCTCCTATTGCAATCTTTCATATAAAATTCTACGATATTCTTGAGGTTGAGGGAATAAGCCTTTTGATTAATTCAAGGCATCTTATTCTCATCTTTTGAAATCAGTTTTAAGACCACCTAAAATGGATTACAACATCTGATTCTTATCTTGGGATTGATACCCAAATTTCAATTCCCATTTTTTGGGATTGATACCCAAACTTCAATTCCCACCTTGGGGTCAGCACTTACATATTGATTCCCATCCTTTATAAATACCTGAAATTTCATACCTCAAAATTCACACTCTGATCCCATGCGAGAGTCCCTAATCCTTAATTTCAATGAGACGATCTCCTGCCACATCCCCAGCTGAAAAAAATCACACACACAATTTTACACATACATCCAGGTCTATTGATTTAGGATTTTGTATTAGTTTTTGTTGATCTCTTCGGTCAACTCCAATACACGTGGTGTGCCTGCCTAGCACGCCACACCTATTAGGGGTCCATTTGTTGACCTCACCTTTAGTTGTGGTTTAGTTTTTCCTCTTTAGTAGCTTAAGGTCTAACCATAGGACTTTCTTATTAACTATTCCTAGAAAACTAGACAAGACACCCTCACCATTAGAAATTCTACACTCCTCTTTACTTAACTTGAAGTTTCGCATATTGCTCATAACCTCTAGCACTTAGTAGGTGGGGTCATTATGGGGGAGCTCAAGCAGAGTCCCCTTAGGACTGCTGGACCTTAGAGTTGACCCTGGGTGTTGGTCTAGGGCTTAAGATACATACTTGCACTCACAATCACTTAAAACACTAAACCTAAATTTTTTGACCTTGGTCCCTTGATACTCTTGGGACACTCATGTAGGTGGTCTCCCAAACCCACTAGCCCTAGGCTAGAGTTTAGCTATGACCAGTGCATAGAGGAACCAAAATGGGGTTTCCTTTGGTCCATGGCTTATTGATGGTGGTTGGCACCCCAATTCTACCAAAAATATTCGACTTAATCGTTTGCCACTAAACTCTCCCAATTTACCTAGATACCCTTGGGACCCCAAATTTGGCTAAAATTTCTAAATTTACCCAAAATACTCAAGTTGGTTCAAAAAATATTTCAAATACCTTTAAAATACCCAAACTATCCAAAATCACCAAAATTTGCCAAATTACCAAAATACCCCTCCTTAGCCCAAAATACCAAAAAATTCCAGAAAAATTCTTCCCAAAACCTCTTTAAATGAAAATTTCTTGAGAAGAAGCTTGAGGTGAGCTTATAATAAAAAATTGGTGTTTCAATTAAGACTTTCAAAGTCTTTGAATCATGCTCTACCAAAAATAGTAATTTTCAAAAAAACATGGGGAAAAGAAAAAAATGGAGATTATGCACAAAGTTTGAAGCAAAAATAAAATCAAAGCAAAAGAAAAGTCTCCTTGAGAAGAAGCTTGATGTGGACGTATAATAAAAAATTGGTGTTCGAGTTTCCGCTAATTAATGAAACTTATAGTGATCTCTTAAGAAAATTCTTCTGATATTATATTCAAGAAAAAGTTCAAGGATCTTGAGTCTTTCGGTCGGTTATTAATTGACTCAGAAATATCTTTAGAAAATGAAAATTATTTTGATCACACGAACAAAATTCTGAAATATGCTTAGGCTTAGAAAGAAAGAATTAAAGAAATGACGATGATATTAGCATTTAATGGAAATTCAAACTTAAAATCATATTCTTCAGTGTCCAACGAATACAACTCCAACTTCAAATCCAAGAACGTTAGAAAGATTTCTTAAAGACAACTTCAACAACCTTTACAAAATCTGCAACAAATCAAACGATGACTGTTACGAACTTGCAACCTCTTCAGCTGTGGTATCCATAAAAATAACGCATCTATTATGTGTACTTGAAGGAATATAGTTTTGATGGTACCTTAAAGATGGGATATTTTCTACACTTGCCATTTGTCAGTGAACGATACTTCAAAAAGTACTGTGCCTTGCAAAATTTCAGAGACAAAGACTCATTCTTAGAAGCTCAGACTTCATGCTTGTCTAAAACTGGGTCCAAATCCTAATAAAAAGAAAAGAAAATGATAAATTTCTCGAGTTTAAGGTTTCTTACTCTTTGCTTGCGTAGCGCAACTACCTTGGTCTGCACCATTTTTCTTCACATCCCCATGGAATTTCACATTCTGCACAAAATCTCACAATGTTTCAAAATTTTTCCTCACTAATGTCAATCTTTGTGAATTATACTAGTTTCCCACCAACTCGAACCACTATAATCTAGAGGTTGAAGATTTTACATCCGATACCACGTTGCTTTAGGACGTCATCCTATCGCAATCTTTTAAATTAAATTCTAGAGGTTGAGGATTCTACATTTGATTCTGCATTGCTTTAGGTTCTAAACGTATTGCAATCTTTAAAATCAAATTTATAGGATGAGGACTTGACATCTGATTTCACGTTGCTTTAGGAGCTCATCCTATTGCAATCTTTCAAATAAAATCTAGAGGTTGAAGATTTTACATCTAATACCGCATTGCTTTAGGAGCTCATCCTATGGAAATCTTTCAAATAAAATTCTAGAGGTTGAGGATTCTACATCCAATTTTGTGTTGCTTTAGGTTCTCATCCTATTGCAATTTTTTAAATCAAATTTAGAGGTTTACATTTGATACCGCATCGCTTTAGGTTCTCATCCTATTGCAATCTTTTAAATCAAATCTAGAGGTTGAAGATTTTATATCTGATACTGCATTGCTTTAGGAGCTACTCCTATTACAATCTTTTAAATCAAATCTAGATGTTGAGGATTCTATATCCAATTCTGCGTTGCAATAGGTTCTCATCCTATTGCAATCTTTCAAATTAAATCTAGAGGTTGAAGATTTTTCATCCAATACCGCGTTGCTTTAGGAGCTAATCCTATTGCAATCTTTCAAATCAAATCTAGAGGTTCAAGATTTTACTTCTGAAACTGCATTGCTTTAGGAGCTCATCCTTTCACAATCATTCAAATCAAATTCTAGGGGTTGAGGATTCCACATCCGATTCCGCATTGCTTCAGTTTCTCATCCTATTACAATCTTTCAAATCAAATTTAGAGGTTGAGGATTCTACATCTGGTTTTGCATTACTTTAGGTTCTCATTCTATTGCAATCTTTCAAATCAAATCTATAGGTTGAAGATTTTACATCCGATACCTCGTTGCTTTAGGAGCTCATCCTATCGCAATCTTTTCAATCAAATTCTAGAGGTTAAGGACTTTACATCCAATTTTTCGTTACCTTTAGGTTATCATCCTATTGCGATCTTCCAAATCAAATCTAGAGGTTGAGGATTGCATATCTGATACCGCATTGTTTTAGGATTTCCTCCTATTGCAATCTTCCAAGTCAAATCCTACGATGTACTAGAGTTTGAGGATTGTATATTCGGTTCCGCGTTGGTTTAGGATCCCCTTCTATTGCAATCTTTCAAATTAAATTCAACTACATTATTGAGGTTGAAGATTTTATAACTGATACTGTGTTGTTTTAAGAGCTCCTTCTATTGCAAACTTTCAAATCAAATCTAGAGGTTGATGATTTTACATCCAATACAGCGTTGCTTGAGGAGCTCATCCTATCGCAATCTTTTAAATCAAGTTCTAGAGGTTGAGGATTCCGCGTTACTTTAGGTTCTTATCCTATTGTAATCTTTCAAATCAAATCTAGAGGTTTAGGATTCTAAATCCAATTCCGCATTCCCTTAGGTTCTCATCCTATTGCAATCTTTCAAATAAAATTTAGAGGTTGAAGAATTTACATCCAATACTTTGCTTTAGAAGCTCATCCTATCGCAATCTTTCAAATCAAATTATAGATGTTAAGGATTCTACATCCGATTCCGCGTTGCTTTAGATTCTCATCCTATCACAATCTCTGAAATCAAATATAGACGTTGAGGATTTCACATCTGATACCATGTTGCTTTAGGAGCTCCTCTTATTACAATCTTCTAAATCAAATCTGACGATATACTAGAGGTTGAGGATTTTATATATGATTCTGCGTTGCTTTAGGAGCTCCTCCTATCATAATCTTTCAAATCAAATTCAACAATATTCTTTAGGTTGAAGATTTTATATCTGATACCGGGTTGCGTTTGAAGCTCCTCATATTGCAATCTTTTAAATCAAATCTAGAGGTTGAGGTTTTCACATCCGATATTGTGTTGCATTAGGTTCTTATTTTATTACAATCTTTCCAATCAGATTCTACATGTTGAAGATTTCATATTCGATATGGCATTGCTTTAGGAGCTCCTCCTGTTGTAATCTTTCAAAATCAAATTCTAGAGATTGAGGATTTCACATTCGATACCGCGTTGTTTTAGGAGCTTCTCCTATTTAAAATTCAATGATATTCTTGAGTTTGAGGGAATAAGCCCTTCAATTAATTCAAGGCATCCTATTCTCATCTTTTGAAATCAGTTTTAAGACCACCTTAAATGAATTATGCATCTGATTCTTATTTCAGGATTGATACCAAAATTTCAATTCCCATTTTCAATATTGATACCCAAATTTCAATTCCCACCTCTCGGACAACACTTAAATACTCATTCCCATCCTTTATAAATAACTGAAATTTCATAACTCAAAATTCACTCTCTGATCCCCAACGAGAGTCCCTACTCCTTGATTTCTATCAGAAAATCACCTACTAATTCCCAAGCAGAAATAAATCACACACACAACTCTACACATACTTCCAGTTCTGTTAACTTAAGAGTTTGTATTGGTTTTTGTTGATCTCGTCGGTCAACGCTAATGCGCGTGGTGTGCTTGCCTAGCACACCACACCTATTGGGGGTCCATTTGCTGACCTCACTTTTGGTTGAGGTTTAGTTTTTCCTCTTTAGTAGCCTAAGGTCTAGCCATAGGACTAGTCTATTGACTATTCTTAGAAAATTAGACAAGGAACCCTCACCATTAGAAATTCTACACTTCTCTTTACTCAACTTGAAGTTCCACATATTGGTCCTAACCTCTAACACTTAGTAGGTGGGGTCACTATGGGGGAGCTCAAGGAGAGTCCCCTAAGGACTGTTGGATCTTAGGGTTAACCCTGGGTGTTGGTCTAAGGATTAAGGTATATACTTGCACTCACAATCACACTCAACCCTAAACCTAAATTTCTTGACCTTGGTCCCTTGTTACTCTTGGGATACTCATTTAGGTGGCCCCCTAAATCCACTGGCCCTAGGGTAGGGTTTTGCTATGATCAGTCCATAAAGGACCCAAAATGGGGTTTCCATTGGTCCATGGCTTATTAATGGTGGTTGGCACTCAAATTCTACCAAAAATATCCAACTTAGCCTTTTGCCCTTAAACTCCCCCCAAATTACTTAGATACCCTTGGGAGCCCAAATTTGGCCAAAATTCTCAAATTTTCCCAAAATACCCAAGTTGGTTCAAAAATCATTTCAAACACCTTGAAAACACCCAAACTACCCAAAATCACCAAAATTTGCCAAATTACCAAAATACCCCTCCTTAGCCCAAAAATTTCTAAGGCCACCAAAACATTCCCAATTTCATTTTCCTCAACTACCATATGACCCAATTTGGCAAATTTGACCATTCTTTACCAAATCCCCCAATATGTCTTTTAAAGACTCATTTTTTCCCAAATCTACCTTAAATGTCTATCAAATTGTTCTCAATTTTCCCCAATTTCAGTTCTAAATTCAAATTCAACCTTGATATGACCAAACTAGACCAAATCCAGACCCAATTAGTCCATCATTTGAGCCCAATTTTGATTTAGATCAAAGCCCCAATTTTGGCCACATGACCTGATCTCATCAAATTGAATGACTTAACCCCAAAATTGGACCCAATTTATGTTGAAAACTCTTCATGAGGTTCCTATTGACTATTTTCAACAATAAATTTGGACTTAACCCAAGGCTAGCCCAACCTAGACACAAACCTAGCCCAATATACCCAAATTGATCAAATTTCAAAATTCCTCCAAACTGACCATCTAATTGAACTCAAACCACTTTCATCCTTCACCAAAGTTGTTCTTTATGATCACATTCAACAAATGCAACATTTATTTGGGCAAATTAACATGGCTAGCCCAGCCCAAACCCAAATTTTGGTCATTTCCACTCACTTGGACCCATGCACAAAATGTAGCCTAACCACCCCAAAGCCATCAAATTAAATCCACCACAGCCATTAGTTAGACCCTAAGACTGAGCCAAAAAACATCTAACCCAAGCTAGATGAGCCATGGACCAAGGGACCCTCAAATTAAAAGATTTTATTTCCACTTTCCCTTAAGCTTATGATATCTTTGCTAGAACAATACCTCATTGCAATAAATTGTTATGACATATTCCCCTGGGTTCCCTGGGCTCTTAGCCACCTACCCCTGTAATGGACGGCCGACCTATTCATTGGAGAAGCCAAAACTGAGGGACACCTCATCTTGAACTTCACCCAAATCAAACCCAGAGACCACCTCACCCAAATCAAATGATAGAGATCATGTGCCCTCTACCTAAGCATCACAATACACCCAAACATTGGCCCTGAGAGCCACCCCTTTGCCATTTTTATTAAAAATTACCTCCACGACCATGGGAGGTGTGCAGAAATTTCCTCTGAGAGCCTTCTCCAAATTGATCTCAAAGCCTTTTTGAGACCTCCTCAGTGCAATCCAACCACCACATTGCCCCGAATCACCTAGTTAGATCCCAATTTTGAGCTTGAATCTCTGCCAAAAACTTGGAAAGAGCTCACTATACTCCTACACTCCACAAAAAATCAAATTAAACTCACCCACACCTTCACCACAGTGAGAGAAGGAAAAGCCCCATCAAATTCCCTTTCACAGAGCCCCTAGCATAACTCTAGACCAACACCTAAAATTGGGCTTGGTCGAATTCCTAACTAGGCTTTGCACCACAACCAGATGCTTAATACCTAGCCTCCTTGGACCCTAAAGAATGTGCCGAGGACCTCTAGTTGAAGCTTCACTTCTCAGAGCCAAGGAATTGATCTCCTCTTCCTCATGAGCCTATTTTGATTCTCCATTTGATTTGGCTTGATTTAATTGTTTGATTATGTATGGATATGTTAGTCTCACTTAGACGAGTCCATAGGATCATACTCGAAGTGATTTGGTTGAGTCTAGGTCCAGATCTTAGAGTTTTAGTGTGGATGGTCACGAAATCACTCTATCAGTGACGATGACGGGGAGCCATCTGATCGCATGTGTATCGGCTGGATGGAGGAGATCCTTACATGAACCGTGGGCTGAGTCAGCGACTATGTGGATGGTGGCGTCCAACCAAAGCATGTCACGCGTGCCTCCGAAGCTGCCAAGGATACAGTCAGCGTCGCACATTTAAATAGTAAGATAGGGATTTGCTTATTTAAATAAATAGCCCTAACTTTAAAAATCCAAATTTTAGTGTTGAAAAATCATAAAAATAAAATAAAAATATCCTCTTGCTATGTGACAAAGGAGAATAATGTAAAAATTATTTTAATTTCATGTGATGCATTTTTTATTTTTAATTAATTAAACACTTATTTGAATGTTTTGATTCTCCATTCATATAGGCATATCACCATGAATTGAAATTTTAACTTGTTGTTGCCTCTATCTTAGGGGATATCTTTTGATTTTGTCAAAGTTAAAGGAGGTGTCTCGACAGAGATCCATATTTTTCAAATTTATATCTATTATTTGCATAAATTAATCATGATAATTAGCAGGTTACTTAAAAAATTCCAAGGAAAATTTGGAAGGTTTTTTATGACTAGAGGACCCTTTGGAAGTAATTTCATGAGTTAAGTCATTAAAAATGCACTTAATCTTCCCCAACCCTAAAACACAAAAAGAAAATTATTTTTGGGTAACATAAATATCTAAATGACTTGATTTTTTATCTTCATTATTATTTAGGATCCAGAGAACTCACAATTAAATTTTCAAAGCATTTTGAGTCCATTTGATGGCCTAAATTGAATTTTTCAATATAAATATCATTTTCGCAATTAAATGATTTTTAAAAATCAAAATATAACTAAAAAAGTTATAAAAGCTTATTTTTTGAGTTCTATGTGATCAAGGGTATTTTATAAAAATAAAATGGTATTTAAAATAAAAACTTGAATTTTAGCCTATTTTTAAATATTTAAATAATTATAAATCCATAAAAATCATAAAAGTAATAAAATTCATGAAAATGTTCTAAATTGCTTCCTAAGCACTTATAAATAATTGAGATATTTTTCTTGATTTTCTAAATAAATATGTTGAAGTTTGAAGCTTAAAAATAATTTTTAAAGGATAAAAATGGATTTTTGATAAAATAATTCTAATAATTCAAATAAAAATTTAAAAAAATGTGAAATTTGTTTCACTATTTCTCTTGACATTAGAGAGATTTAATAAAATTATAAAACTTAATTTTGCACATTTAAAATATTTTATAATTAATAAACACTCTATTACTTAAAATATTTCTTAAAATTCAAATAAAATTAAAAAATTCATGTAATTTGGTCCAAAGGCTTCTGTAATCTAATCTTACCTTCAATAAAAATTTCAATGGATTAGGATTTATCTTAGTCAAGTTAGGAATTTTCTTTTAAAAAATCTTATTTTTGCATTAAAAACAATTTTATAGATAAATTGAATTTAGAAAATTCACACTTTCTCCTCTAATATCTAAGTTCACCCATGAGTGACCTAGGATAAAAATTCCAAATTCATTTGGATTAAAATTGATGAATTATGAAGTGATTGTGCCTTAGGGGCAAATGTGTAATTTTGGAAATTTAGCATTAATTAACATTTAGGCCTAATTTTGGAAAGGGAAATGGGAAATCTTTGATTCTAATAAACATGTTTAGATTTTTGAAACACAAGGGGTTAACTGGTAGAAACCAACCTCACTTGTCCTAATTAAAAAAGATAAATTTGTAATTTCCTTAAATTACATAAATTTGGGAGTCTAGCCGATTAAATGATCCTAGATTTAGGGGTATGATTTTGGGTGTTAATAACTCACTAATTTAATACCCCTATTTGATGAACAAAAAATAAAATCATGAATCATCACCATCACTTATAAGTCAATTTCATTTGCAATGACTAACACTCACCAAAATCTTAAGAGCTTAGTAGTGACTCAGGTTAAATCAAGTTTCATTTAAATAATGATTAGAAAAGTAAACATCATTGAAAGTTAGAACATCTTTCAAACACTACAAGCCCAAGTCAAAATTTGGCTAAGTCTCTTAAGTTTGCCTTTTTAAGAGTCTTCACCCACATAATTCTTAAATTGAATTACGAGTGATAATTATCCTATTCTTAGGGATAATTGAGACATCAATGCTCACTAAGCACTAAGGGTATTTATAGGATGAATTATTAAGCAACATTATAAGTTTAAAAGAACTCAGAAATTTCCACCAGGCAGCGAGAGAATTGCACGGAACTGCTACTTTCTCTAGATCTGTTGGATACCTCAGAGATCTACTAAACTTAATATATTTTGTTTAAATATCATCCTTAATCAAATTAATAAGGACCCACCAAGATTTGACCTAGGGTTAGGTAGGTCATCAAAATTTTACTTCCCTGTTTCATGTAAACTGCCTTAACATGCCTTTTAAGTTTCAGGTGGCGGAACAAGAAGAGTCGTCAGGTACGCTTTTAGAGTTTTCAACGTTGTCTCTCTTGTACTTTTATGCTATACTTTTATGCTTACGAAAATTTCCATGCTAAACAACGATGTCACTCTACATGAAAACTAAAGCTATCAGGATAACCACAAAACCAAAACCAAAACTAAAACTAAAATTAATCAAGATAAAATTCATCGCCACAACATTCAAAATATAAAACAACTCAAAATTTAATCACAAACATCACACAAAACTAAAATTGCAACTAAATTAAGATGTCTCTATCGGATAATCAGGAATTCCTTGGAGGAGGTTACCTACGGTTGCTAACGAGGCTTCCCGTAGTCTAAATGAAATTATAGAACTCATTAAGTTGAGTTTAGTAAATTTATTCGGATTAAGTGAATCCAATTGAAAATAGTGGTTTCGGAACAAGGGAACCATAGGATCCTAAACGATGTCACTCTGATCATCTTTAACATGCCCCCGTAAAGTTTAAAAAACTACAACCATAGGGCCACCTGATTTGACATCATAACTTGACAAACTAGAAAACTCAAACTCATCATGGCAAGGAGATTAGAGCTAGCATGGTGGGCAACAAGACCATCTTCAAAACGAAACCTGTCTTTCTCAGTTAAACCAATCTTCCTTCTTTAGATATAAACAACAAATTCGTAGAACTTTGAGGTTGCTTGCTTATGCAATGTAAATCCTCACCTTACCTTTAGGCCTTTATATAGCCCTTCTATAAAATATAAGCCCTAACTCGTCTTAGGAACTGAAGGTTGTCGTTTGTCACGATCTAAATCCTCACATCTTTCAAGCTATTTATGTGATAGTTTCACACGAATGTAAGCCCTAACTAATAAAATTGGCAGGATGAAACACCTAAATATCTCTCCTCAGAAATGAAGCCAAACAATAGGATAGCATGGGAAGTCACCAAGGTTCTCCTCTGGATCTATGACACCCCTTAGTTCTTCCCTCTTTGGACTCTACAACAAAATGTTCAAAATTTGAATCAATTCCCTTTCGCACTCTACTTCCAATCTTATTGAAAACTCCTACCCTTTGAAACTCCATAAAGATAATATTTCCTTATTTTTATCGAGAGTCTTCTTAGATGACTTTGGTCATTTAAGATGCAATTAACTATAGAGGCTTGCTCTTATAGGAAGCATGTCCAAACCTGGGTTAATATAAACCCTATTTACTTCTTTATATTAAAGAGGGGAACTTGTTGACAAATATAAAGGTTTCGCAGACCAAACAGATGTCATATATTCCTTAGTTTATTTGATCGAGCCCATCCTCAAGTCTTGCGTTTATCCTTTGGGATAGATACAGGATTTGAGGTACAACACTCTTTCATTTAAACTATGAAAAATATGGGGTCAGTTTGATTTCATATTTTTCTAAAACTAAATATATATAGGTAAATTAAAACGTCCTTCCAAAGCTGGCGACGGGATTTTGATTCCGGTGACCGACAGCTTCTTGCGGGCAACTCCTTAAACCAAAAATAGCGCCGACAACTCTCACCATAATTTTTATCCACTCATACACTAAATAAAAATCCTTTAAAAATATATCTAAATTAGTCATAATTAACAAAATTTAAAATACTCTTGACTTTCTTTCCACAAAATTCTTATTACAGCCTCTACATAATATCATCTACTCAAGTCTTAAGTTAACAAGCTAATAAAAATTGCTACCATTAATTAAAGATATCAAAGTCACTAAAAGTATATTCCCTTATCTAATATTTTGAATTATCTCAAATTGCTAAAGCTCAACTAGTCCTAGTATTCCTTCCAAAAAAACCCATGAAACCCCTCACTATTTTATTAAAAGATCTAACTCACATCCATATATATTAAATAAAAAATCATATATATTTTGAGCCATTAAATTGAACCTTAAATTGACCAAAATAGTCACACATAACCATCATATTTGGTATCAAAACTAAAAGGAAAGAAAATATTTCAATTAGAACTTGGTCTTCAACAATAGTTTTTTCAGATCGTAAGCTAGTTTTCAAGTTTAAGAGTTATTCTATAAATCTTTGGGCTACTTTATTATCTCATAATGTTTTTTGAAATTCGTATTATTATCTTGAAAGAGATGTATAATGCTCATTTGTCTATGGAAATAGCTCCACCATAAAATCTTATCATTTTTTTGAAGTTTCATAATTTATTTTTTTTGTGAATACATTAGTGAAGGAGTGTCCCACACTTTTAAATAATTTCACTCTTTTTTCAAATTAAAATTTAAGCTTCTTGGTTAACTTTTTTTTCATGCTTAAGATGAATTTTTTAAGTTTATTTTAATTAAATTTAGATGACTTGTGTCTTAATAGTTTTAGGCAATTATTTTCTCATATTCTTTTATGGAAGGATATGTGTGTTAATCCTATTGTCTTTTAAGAATAATTAAACTTTATCAAAATGAACTGATGTTTATGAGGTGTTTGGGATGTAAGAGATCCTGTACCCCCTATAAATTTAAAAGTTATTTTAGTCTAACTTTTTCATTTTATTATACTTTTTTATTTTCTTATATCTCTCACTTTTATTCTCCCACATTTAGTATTATCTCTCTCTTAATCTGTTGCTATACATTATTATTAAAAACTCAATTGTACGACATCAAATTTAAACCCCCATGATTAATTTGAGCCTTATCCCTCATTGAGAAAGGAAAAAATCTAAGTCTAATAACATCATCTGATACACCATCATATTTAAATGTAGCACACAACTCTAAAAAATTGGAAAGATGTAAATTTAGATCTTCAGTTGGTGCTCCGCTCCCCCCAACTTGATTATTTAATATCATTTGGGTAATAGCGGGTTTAAGTTCAAATGAATTGGCCACTACAACAAGCTTTTGAATACTACAATGGAGCTCTTCCACCGTAGGGTTTGCATATACTCTTAAAGGTCTAAACTCTTAGTTAATTTCAACATTTTGATTATTTTGATCTGTCATTTCTTTAAATTTATTATTTTTTTAGTAATTTTTTTAATTTTTTTAATTTTTCTAATAGTTCTCTCTAATTCAGAATCGTAAAGCACTAGATGTAGAGAACTTGAACTAGACATACATTACTACGAAACACATAAAGTAAAAACACACAAACAAGAACTTTATATAAAAACAACACTCCAATATTCATATACTAAATCTAAAAGTTTAAATAAGACTTTATAAAAATAGAAATTTGCTTCCTAAAAATTTCTTCAAAAATTTTGCATATTTTTTTTGTTTTCTCCTCGACAATGGTGCCAAAAACATGGTCTCAAAACATTTTATATGTCAATGCAATGTATGCTACTATATTCTTAAATTTTACCATGCAACAGTGCTAAAAATGCATGATCACCAGCAACAACTAGACACAAACTTGGCTTCGAAGAAAATAAAAATACAATTATTATTTTTAAATATGAGATACTACGCAAGTATACGTATCATTATCAACTAGTATAGGACTTTTCCATTAAGCACCGAAATATCAAACCCATAGGGATAATGTGCAACTTCAAATCAAGAGAAATTAGATTACAAATTCTACTTAGCAAAACATTCTTATTCAAACTCTAGATGTTAATATAGGAATGAAAGTTTGATTTTTTTTGTATATTTTGATAATTGAAAATGAAGTAAACAACTAACTAAATTTAACTAAATAATTGTAAGGTGAAGGCAATATAAATAAATTATATTTTTGCTTATCATGAATCAGTAACAATTGTAGGAATTTTGTTGAGGAAGTATTCTAATTGTGTTGTGCCAAATAGGAGCAATAGTATTCTTTACCCTTACTTGAGATGCTATAAAAAATATTGGGTAATTAAAAGTTTAAATAATCTTGAAGATGGGGTAGGTAGGGAAGAAACTAGCTATCACTCTAGAGTTCCCTCTTCTCCCTCCACTTGCAGGCTAACATCTTGTATCAAAACCTAAGACTATAAATTAAATTGGGGGCTTTAGCCTGTCACTCCAAAGTCCTCTAATTCTACACCCTTTAAAGTTTAATTTTCTATATATTTGCACAAAATCATATGAATTACATTCTCATCCATACAATTTCATGTGATTCTTACCATTTGTTGGCAAAGACAATACCATCTCGAATCTTACATGTTCTCACAATAGGTATTAACATCTTATTTTGCCAAATTAAGAAGTAAATGAAGTATAAAGTTTAAAATCAATACAACTTCTTCCAACATTAAAGACTAATACTTCACCCAACTTCCATTCAATACTTAATCACTTATCATGTTAAAGAAAAAGATAAAGAAAACTACTCAGAATTCATGAAGAACACACAACCACATTTAAGTTTGAAAGTAGAAATCATGCAAATAAACAATAAGTCTAAATTAAAACCAAATGTAGTCACAAAGTTAAAAACTTATCTCAAATCCTCTCCATCAAAGTCTTCAAGGTCATTTGAATATATTCCTTCACTTACAATACAAACTACAACTTAAAATAAAAATAAAAGTGGTGGTGGCGGCGGCGCTGTGTGTGTGGGGGTTGGCTGTCAATAGATGGATGGATGGACTGATTGATCTCCTTATCTCTAATCCAAGTCTTCTTTTATAATTCTCCCAAAGGTGTCATGGTGTCTCTTTAAAATGTGTCCACATTAAATGAATCTTCTAGAAGTTTCCTCCTTTCAAAAGTAAATTGAATGAATTTTTGTTTCCATTAACAAATTCCCACATTTTCACCAAGATTTGTTTCAAATACCTCTTCAAAAATTCATCCAAATTCACTAAATCATCAAATAACTACTTTTGATGCTTAAGTGCGAGGTACTGGGCGCTTAGGCATGGCTCTCTGGTTTTACTGGCGCGTAAGCACCTACACTTATGTGTCTAAATTAAATCTCACACCTTCTTCATTTTTGTTCAAAATTTGATAATTTTTCACTCCTTTCTCCATTTTTCATCCATTTAAATGTACCTAAAGAAAAACACAGTTGACCTCATTTTAGGTTGAGGTCTAGTCTTTCACTTTAGTAGCCTAAGGTCTAGTCATAGGACTTTTCTATTGACTATTCTTAGAAAACTAGAAAAGGGATCCTCACCATTAGAAAACTCTTCTTTAATCAACTTGAAGTTCCACATATTGGTCCTAACCTGTGGGTTCATTATGGGGGAGCTAAAGGAGAGTTCTTATAAGGCTATTTGACCTTAGGGTTGACTTTGGGTGTTGATCTAGAACTAAAGCACTCACAGCACACACTCACACTCACTCACAACCCTAAACCCTAAATTTCTATCCTTAGTCCCTTGAGCCTTAGGGAGACTCATGTAGATGGTCCCCTAAACCTACTAGCCCTAGGCTAGGGTTTAGCTAAGTCCAGTACATAGAGGACCCAAATGTGGTTTCAAATGGTCTGTGGCTCATTTATGGTGGTTAACTCACCAATTCTACCAAAAATACACAGCTTGACATTTTGCCCACAAACTCCCCCAAATTACCTAAATACCCTTGAAAGCCTAAATTTGGCCAAAATTCTCAAGTTTTCCCAAAATACCTAAAATTGATCAAAAATCATTTCAAACCTTTTGAAAACATCCAAATTACCCCAAATTACCAAAAAAATGTCAAATTACGAAAATACCCCTCCTTAGCTCAAAATTCCAAAAAATCCACAAAATTCACAAAATTCTCTAAATATTCCAAATTTCCTTTTTCTCAACTACTACATGACCAAATTTTGCAAATTTGACCATCTTTGACAAAGATCCCCAAAATTACCTTTAAAGGCCCAAATTTTCATAAATTCAACTCCAATGTCCATCAATTTGACCTCAATCTCCCCCAATTTCAATCCTAAACTCAAATAAACTTTAATATGACAAAAATAAACCAAATACAAGCCTAATTAGCTCATGCTTTGAGCCCAATGTTTATTTGAGCCAAACCCCCAATTTTGGTCACATGACCTAATCTCATCAAATTGATGTCATAGTCTACTCAATTTACCACAATTTATGTTGAAAACTCTTTATAACAATCCTAAACATCAAACTTGATCATCAATTAGTCTTGATTAAGCCTTAATTCCATTTAATTTTGACCCAAATCAAAAAAAGCCCCAAAATTTTCCCCAAATTGACTATATCCCCAAATTTCACCAAATTGATTGCCTTAACCCAAAAATTTGCACCCAATTTATGTTGAAAACTCTTCATGAGGTTCCTATAAACCATTTTCAATAATGAATTTGGAATTGGACCAAGGCTAACCTAATCTAGACCAAAGTCTAGCCCAACATGCCCAAATTGACCAAATCTCCAAAATACTTCAAATTGACCCTCCAATTGAACTCAAAACTCTTTCCATTCTTCACCAAAATTGTTCCTTACAATCAACTACACCAAATAAAACACTTAATTGGACTAATTGACATGGCTATCCTAGCATAAACCCAGGTTTTGGTCATTTGCACTCACTTGGATGGACCCTTTCACCAAAAATTGACTTAACCATGTCTAAGCCACCAAAGTAATGATTTTACAGCCACCAAAACCTTCCTAAAGACTAGCCAAAACCTCCTAAAACCACCATGACAAGCTATAGACCAATGGATCTCGAAATTAAGGGATTTTATATCATTTTTGGACCTAACTTGAAATATCTCCAACATCATCACTTACCCTTGGGAGATAATCATCATTAGCCACCCCTGACTTCCCTGAGCTAAAAGGTGACCAATACTTAGCCGGCCAACCACCTTGGTGGTTGGAAAATGACCAAGATAAGTGATTTTCACCCAATTCAAACCCAAAGGCCAAATCGACCCAGTTGCTCATTGGAGCTTCTCTGCCCTTCACATAAGCAACCAAATGCACCTCTCAATTAGCCCTGGTAGCCAGCCTAGGCCATTTTATTTAAACTCCCCCTCCATGGCCCAAAGTAGAGAGCTTGAAATTCCTTATGGAGACTCTGTAAAATTTCTTCCAGAGCTTTCTGTAGACCTCTTGAGCTTAACCAAACCTTCCCTAGCCACTCAAAGACATTGCTCGAGTTCAATTTTGGAGCTCAATTTCAAGGCTGAAACATGACATCCTCCAAACCTCCACCAAATTTAAATTATTTGCACCCACACCATCCCAATATCAAGAGAGGAAGATCCCCCGCAAAATCCCCATCACCCGGTCTCCCTAAGGTGGACTTCGAGCAAACCCTTAAATCAGCCTTGGTCCAATTTAGGTCTAGGCATTTCATCACAAAGCTTTTACAAGCATCCAATTGAGGCTACCCCTCTTGGCCCAAGGTATTGAAAGTTAACCCTAAACCGAGCTTCTTTTAATTATTCATCAACCACATGAATGTGTTTGACTAGTCAAGATGAGCATTTTTAAAAAAATGCCCTCAATTTCATTAAGAATTGAGTGAGATATTAGCATTTTAAAATGAACGACTTTTGGGTCCAGTTCATTTGGGATGATGACCCGTGACCATTGGATTGAGCGTGTATCGATCTGGAAGCCTTGATCACTTTTGACGGAGCACGGTCCGATAGGGGCGCGAAAAGTGCTGGCTGGCGGCGCCCAATCAGGCAGCGACACATGACATGTTCGACCTGTACGAGGTTGACATGGATAAGTAGAAAAATAGGGGCTTTTTCTTATTTATTTAATCCCCAAAACTTTAAAAATATATAACTTTGTGTAGAAAAATCACAAAAATAAAATAAAAATATCCTTTTACTCACTCAACGGAGGAGAACAATGTAAATTAAAATTTATATGCATTTGATGAATTTTTTATTTTTAAATAATGAATTAGTTTTGGGGGGTCTTTTAACTCTCCTTGCATGTAGACTTATCACCTTAGCTTGAATTTTTGGCATGTTGTAGCCTCTGTCAAGGGAAACACTCCCTGATTTTTCCAAAGTCAGAGGAGACTTCTAGACAGAGATCCATATTTTACAAGTTTATGTCTATTATTTTCATAAGTTAATCATAATAATCAGCATGTTCCTTAGAAAACTCTATGAAAATTTTTGTAGGTTCACTATGAGTAGAGAACCCTTAAGAAAATTTCTCATGAGTCAAGTCATTTAAAATGAACCTAATATTTCTAAACCCTAAAAAACTAAAGTAATTAATTTTGGAAAACACAAACATCAAAATGAACTGATTTTTATCTCTACTGTTATTTAAGATCCAGAGAACTCTCCAAAAAAATTTCAAAGCATTTTGAGTCCATTTGATGGCCTAAGTTGATTTTACAAGTTGAATATCTTTTTTGGCAATAAAATAATTTAAAAAAAAATCAAAATATAACTCAAAAAAATTTGAAAACTTATTTTTGGAGTTCTCTATGATCAGGGGAATTTTATAAAAATAAAATGGTATTTAAAATAAAAACTTCATTTTTAACCTATTTTTAAATATTTAAAATGAATAAAAATCCATAAAAATCACAAAAATAATAAAATTCATGGAAAAGTTTTAAATTATTTTCTAAGCACTTAGAAATAATTGGAATATTTTTCCTGATTTTCTAAATAAAGATATTGTATTTTGAAGCTTAAAATAATTTTTAAACTCTAAAAAAAGGGTTTCCACGAAAATAATTCTAATAAATCAAAGAAAAATAAAAAAAATATAAAATTTTCTTCTCTAGGCTCTCTAACCTTAGGGAGATTCTTCAAAAATGTAAAAATTAATTTTCCACATTTAAAATATTTTATATTTAATAAGTAACCCAGAAAATAAAATAATTATAATAATTTAAATAAAATTCAACACATCATGGAATTTGGTCTAAATTGTTCTCTACTCTAATTCTACCTCCAATAAAAATTTTATGTGATTAGGATTTAACTTGGTCAAGTTATCAAATTTTATATGAAAAATCCTATTTTTGCTTGAAAATAATTATATAATTTAAATTAAATTTTGAAAAATCACATTTTCTCCTCTCATGTCTTAATTGACCCATGAATAAGGTAGTTAAAAATTTCAAAGTCGTTTGAATTGAATTTGACAAATTATGCAGTGTTAGAGCCTTAGGGGCAAAAGTGTAATTTTGGGAATTTGGCCTAAATTAACATTTAAGCTTAATTCAAGGAGAGATATGGGCTACCTTTGATCTTAATTAACTTGTTTTGATGACTAAAATTAAAAAAGGAATTAATTGGTAGAAACCAGCCTCACTTTCCTAATTAAAAGGATAAATTAATAAATTTCTAAATTATTAAAATTTTAACGTTTATTAAAATTAAATGATCCTAGGACTTAGGGGTATGACTTTTGAAGTCAATAATTAATCAATTTAATACCCCTATTTGATTTTCAAATGAAATTTAAATAATGAATCATTATCACCAAAACCTTAACCTTTTCAAAATTAATTAAGTCACTCACCTAGGTTTTAAGGGCTTAGTAGTGATATAATTTACATCAAGACTGATTAAATGAGGATTAAAAAAAAAAACATAGCTAAAATTTAACACCTTTAAAACGCCACAAGCCCAATTAAGGCCAAAATTTGGCTATGTGTTCCAACAACACTAGCTTGCCCCCTTTAAGGGTCTTCATTCACATAATCTTCAAAATTAAATTACAAATGATAATTACCCTACTCTTATGTATAATTAGAACATCAATGTTCATTGAGCATTAGGGCATTAATAGGAGGAATTATTAAGCAACATAATTAGTTTAAATGAGCTCGAGGCTTTTTACTAGGTGATAAGAGGGAAGCATGAACTTGCTTCTTCCTCCTAACTTGTGGATACCTCAAGGGTCTACTAAACTTAATATGCTTTTCTTAACAAAATCATCCTTAATTAAACTTCTAAGGACCCACCAAGACATGACATAGTGTTAGGAAAACTATTAAAACCTTACTTTTCTGCCTCTACATGAACTGCGCTCAACTGCATTTTAAGTTTCAGGTGGTGGAATGAGAAGACTCGCCAGGTACGCTTTTAATAGTTTAAAGTGTTATCTTTCTTATACTTTTTATACTTGCAAAACTTGCATGCTAAACAACGATGCCACCCTGCATGGAAACTAAAACTATCAGGATAGCCACAAAATCAAAACCAAAACTAAAACTAAAATCAACGAAGATAGAATTCACCCCCACAACATTCAAAATATAAAATAACTCAAAATTTAATCACAGACATCACAAAAACCACAATTTCAACTAAATTAGGACATCTCTATCGGATGATCGGGAATCCCTCAGAGAAGGTAACCTACGGTTGCTGACGAGGTTCCCACGGTCTAAATGAAATTATGGAACTCATTCAGTTGAGTTTAGTAAATTCATTTTAACAAAGTGAATCCAATAGAAAATAGTGGTGTCTGAATGATGGAATTGTGGGATCCTAACCAGTTTCACTTCAATCAACTTTAGCATCCCTCATAAAATTTAAAGAACTACAACCATAAGGTCACCTGATTTGACATCATAACTGGACACCCTAGAAAACTTAAACTCATCACCATAAGGAGCTTGGAGCTAGCATTGTGGGCAGCGCGGCCATCTTTAACAACAAAACATGTCTACATAAGCTAGTCCAACTTCCTTCCTTAGAATTAAACAACCAAGCCATAGGATTTTGTGGCTATCTGCTTATGCAACATAAATCTTCAACTTATCCTTAGGACTTTGTTTAGCTCTATTGTAAAATAAAAGCCCTAACTCATCTTAGGATTTCTAGGTTATTGTTTGTCACAACCTAAACCCTCACATCCTCCAAGCTATTTGTGTGATCATTTCACACGAATGTAAGCGCTAACAAATGAAATTTGCAGGATGAAACACTTAAAATAATTTCTCCTTAAATTTTAAGCCAAACAATAGGATAGACCGAGAAGTCACGATGTTCTCTTTCGGATCCATGACATCCTCTAGTTCTTCCTCCTTTGGATTCAAAAAATAAAATGCTCCAAATTTAAGCCAATCCCATTTCACTCCTCTTTGTTTGATATAATTGAACAGTCCTATCCTTTTGAAATCCTTGAAGATAATATTTTATGATTTTTATCGAAAGTTATCTTAGGTGGCTTTGGTCATTTAAGATGTAATTAACAATAGGGGCTTGCCCTATAGAAAGCTCGTTTGAACCGAGATTAATATAAATCTTATTTAATTCATCATATTAAATAGAGGAAATTATTAGCAATTAATATGGTTTCACAGACCAAACGAACGTCATACATTTCTTAGATTATTTGATCGACCCTCATCCTCAAATCATGTGTTTATCCTTCGGGATAGATACTGGAGTTGAGGTATAACGCTTTTTCATTTAAACTATGAAGAATATGGAGTCAGTTTGATCTTATATTTTCTAAACAATAAAATGGCCTTCCGAAGTGGGCGATGAGATTTCAATTTTATTGACCGACAGCTTCTTATGGGCCACTCCTCCAAGCTAAAATAGTGTCGACAAACACACAAATACATTTCCTTAAAGCGCAATATCTCAAAAATAGGTATAAAAATGTGTACATAACGACTATATATCTTTGGTGTATCACTCATCAGCTTAATATTGCATTTACGTTTAATTACAAAATATGTAATGCTCCTGCTAACTAGCTGGCAAAAAATAGCACTGAAATCTTAACAGTTGGCATTCCCCTCTCCTCTAAGAGGACTATTGCATATTGATAATCTATCAATGCCACATATTAGAATATAGTTACTTTTCTATGTTACACTTCTTCTTCCTTGCTTACCTACCCTTTATGTCTATCATATCCTTTCTCTTGCTCGAGAACTGGACCTATTTATTATGGGGCTCCCTGCATTCTTACTGGAAGCTCTATTACAAGGATAGCTTATACTGTCCCCTTTGCCTCCTTGCCCACAACTCTATATCTATTTGTTGGGTGATTATTGTGGGTGTATCGAGCTGTTGTGTTGGGTTTTTCTTCTTGCTGGAATGTTACAGAAGGTGTTTTTTATTGTGTCTTGGTTTTTCTTTCTTTTTGGAATGGAACAGATGGTGTTTTTTGAGGTTTGATTTTCTTTCTTACTGGTTTGGAACAGATGGCTTCAATTTTGTCCCGCTTTCCTTGTGGATGTTCTCTCCAGTGGCCGCCTTGGTCTGCTGCTTCTCTACTTCGATGTCTAGACCCTATCTCTTATACTGCTTTGTTACATAATCTTTATTTTGCTTGTCTGTTGATCATCTCTGACTTCACTGCCTGGACATGGGTTTCTATTTTTTGTTGCAGTTTTTTGTTTCATATACTTTACATTTTCTTTCGGCTTGGCTCTCCTTACACGTGTTCTACAGATCTTCATTGATACATAGCTCTAGTTCAAGTTACATGAGTATACGTTATGGGATTCTTTTGGGGTATAATTGTATGCTATTTTTCTGGGTTTTTGCTTGTGTGTAGTTGTGTTGTGGGACGTGGAGCCCTTATGGGTGCATTCCAATTGTATTTTATATTCTTTTAGCTATGGGAATCCACCTCCCTTCCCCCTTTTTGTACTCTATTTTATTCAATAAACTCAGAGCTGTATAATGCTCCTCTCCCCCCTTACAAATATATATATATATATATATATATATATATATATATATATATATATACACACACACACATATATATACATGCGTTAAAATATGTATATAACAACATGGTGGCAGCTGGCTTCCTAGTTGCTCTGCTAGGGTTTCTGCGGAATGCCTATTTGTGGTTCTTGCTGTGGTGGAGTTGTTGCTTTTTTGTATTCCTTTCTTCCTATTTTTTGGCTTTGGTTTTCTTCTTGCTATGTTTTTCTAAGTTTTCATTCTTCCCGGGCTTGTTTAAGTTTAAATTTTACTGTTCCATTGGCTGGAATTGAGTTTTCTGTGGCCCTGTCTCTTTTTCCTCCCTTACTGAGAAGAAGATGGCTGAGTACACTCCTATTGATGTTGACAATAATTATCAATAGACCAAGTCCACCTATGCTGGTGTGGTGGGTAAAGGACAGAAAACTTTACAAAACATTGAACTTTTGGTTTTCCCTCAATCTTAACATGATGTTGCCGTAGGGAAGGAACCTTGCCCTCTAATCAGCCCTTTAGATGTTAAAGAGGGTAAACCTACTATTTTTACATTTTAGAAGATCTAGTCACTTTGATGGTTGATTGCAATTTTATTCTTATTGGCAAATTCCAACTTTGGCATCCTAAAATAGAAATTGTGAGAAGGTTCTTTGATACTTTCCCCTTTACTAGTGCTTAGCTGTTGGGGCTGGTGGATGGCCGCCACATTATGATCAAGTTTGCTTTGAAAGAGGATTATGCTAGACTTTTTTATAAGAAAATAGTTTCTATGGATGGCATCTCCATGAAGTTAGTGAAATGGACAAGTAATTTTGATCCTAGCAAAGACCCCCCCCCCCCCATTGTCCTTATTTGGTTTAAATTACAAGGGCTTCCCTTGAATTTCTTTAATTATAAGGTCCTTTTTAATATTGGACTTGCCTTGGGTAAACCATTGAAGATGGATTTCCTTACCTTTAATCTATCTAGACCCTTTGTAGCAAGAATATTGGTAAAGAGGGATATCACTCTTCCTGAGGTTGAGGAAATCTGGCTTGAGTCTAAAGATGAAGCTCACTGGTAGAAAATTGTTATGGAAAAAAACTCTATTTCTATCCTCATTGTATGATGTTTGGGCATACATCTGACAGATGTTATAGGCTGCATCCTACCATTAAGAAGAAAGCTACAAACTCTATAGTGAATGAAACTACTCTTCTTGCAGTAAACATGATCTCTGGAATATTTTTGCAGTGAATCAACCCCCTCCAGTTCATTTAATTTTAAGCTTTGAAGCTCCATTTATCCAACATAATTTACTTATACAATCATCCAGAGTATCCTCAACCCCAGCCCCTACACCTCCTGCTGCATAAGAAGAATGGGAATGCAGCATTTTGGTTCCTCCTCATTCTAGCAAAGTGCATGTAAAGCCTGTGGGTGATTCTTCAGTCACCCCAAGGGAGTCTCTAATCTTAACTAAGGAATTGATGGTGTAAATGAATCAAACATTGAAAATAATTGGCAAGTTCAGAAAGTAAAAAGGAAAAAGAAACCCGTTGTGGAGGAGAAGAATGTATTGGTAGATGACTATAATAAGGGCAGTCCCCAAACCTCTCAAAAGGAGTCACCCATCCAAAATAATAGAGGGAGAACTAGCTCAAGATCTCAACCCTCCCTCCACTCGTATTCTCAACATGGTTAAATTTCCTTGTTGTAATGTAAGGGGCATTGCTCACCCCTCTTCCTTGAAAAGAATTTTACATCTAAACAAAAAACATAAACTTTGGTATATAGCCATCTTATAACCATTGGTTCATATATATCTACAACACATCCTCTCTAAATTTGTTAGTTTTTCACATTTTGCTAACATTATTAATAAAATTTGAATCCTTTGTATAAAAGAGATCAATTGGGAAATTTAGGTGGATCATCCTCAATTTGACCACTTCTTTTTCAATGCTAATGGACATACTTGTTTTGCAACTTTTGTTTATGTTGGATGTACTAAAGCTGATAGAAGGGATCTTTGGTCATGCTTGCATAATATCAGTCATACTATGGATTCTAGCTGGCTGGTAAGTGGTGATTTCAGTTGCATTGCTCAATCTGATGAGAAGATTAGTGGGAGATCACTCAATTTAACTAAAATGAACCTTTTCTCAGATAATATTACATAGCCTGGTCTTTTTTATTGGCTTCAAGGGGCCAGAATTCACTTGTAAAAGAGGGGACTTCTGGGAAATACTTGACATGATTTTAGTTAATGACTTATGGTGTCAGCAATTCCTGCACACTTTTGTTACTCACCTCAGTCTTGCAGGCTCTGACCACAGACCTCTTCTAATATTCATTACTACTTCTGAGCCTTCCAATTCCCCTCCACCATTTTAGATATCTCACATGTGATCTGACCACCCCTCCTGTCTTAATACTATGGCCGAGGCTTGGCATACTACATTGAGGTTGGATCCTTGGTCGAAACATGTCTATTTACATGTTAAGGTTAGCAAAGCTCTGAAAACTTGAAGTTGGAGTTTCTTTTGTGATGTTTTTAAAGTTGTGGATGCTGCTGAAAATGTGGTGCTAGAGCTGGAGAATTTTGTTCTGGCAGATGGTAGGGAGGATAGCTTTTTATTAGTTGCTCAAGAGAAATTACTTATTGTCATTTATAGACAAAAGAAATTTCTTAAGCAAAACGCTCCTATTAACCACTTCAAAGATGGGGACAGGAATACCAAGTTCTATCGTGCCTGCATCAAATATAGGAGACAGTGCAATACCATTCATACCATACAGAATACTGAAGGAACTTTGCTTTCTAATAATGCTTCTATTGCCCTTGATGTTGTTGCACATTTCCAGCAGATTTTAACACAACCTGACATCCAAAGATTACCTATTGAGAATTTTTACTCTACTGAGAAGATTACCTATACTTCCAATCTAAATCTAGCTCACCGTCCTACTGATCTTGAAATTTGGCAGGCCCTTCAAGATATAGATAGCTCTAAAACTGCTTGACCTGATGGATTTACATCTAAATTTTATAAGATAACCTAGGACACCATAAAAAATGAGGTGGTTACTGCTATTTAAAATTTTTTTCCAAGGCTCTTCTATCCCTCAGTACTTCAATGCTACTAGTATTGTGTTTATCCCCAAATCTTCTGCTCAGAAAAGCTGGAATGATTACAGACCCATTAGTCTCACTTCTGTCATCAGTAAACTTATTAGTAAGATTATTGTTAGTAGACTTCAACCCCATTTTGGTAAACTTGTTTTTGAAAATCAATTTTCCTTTGTCAAGCGCAAATCTAGCACTGATATTGTGCTTCTTTCTCAAGGGCTTCTTTTGGACTTGGACAAACCCTGCAGGAGTGGCAATCTAATCTATAAGCTAGATATCAAGAAAGCTTATGACACAATCTACTGGGAGTTCATCTTGGATGTTATTTCCTCTAGAGCTTCCAGAGGTCTCAAGCAAGGTGATCCCCTTTCTCCAACTATCTTTATATTGGCTCTTGACCACCTATCCAGAATGCTGAGTAGAAGTCTCCTCCCTTTCAGGTATGCTAGATACCCATCTTAAATCTAAAGTGGTTATTTCACATTTGGTTTATGCAGATGATATTATGGTGTTTTTTAGTACTAATAAGAATGCGATGAAAAAAGTATCTGAGTGTCTACAATTTTTCCAAATGCATTCTTGTTTAAATTTTAAAATCGATAAATGCAGTGTCTACTTTAACCAGCATACCCCTCTGATGCAAAGAAATTGGGTCCTTGATTATACGAAATTCACTAGTTCCACATTGCCCATCAAGTATCTTGGAGTTCAATTGTTAAAAGGTTGATCTAAGCAATCTCAATTTGAATTACATTGTTGAAGAGCATTCTTACAACTAGAAAGTTTGGGGAAGATCTCTGCCAACCTTTCTAGTTGGACACACTCATTCCTCTCTAATGGGGGTAGAATTACATTGTTGAAGAAAATTCTTACAACTTTTCTCTCCTACATTTTCCAAATGACCAGTATGAAAAAGGCACTCAATTGCAATTTAAAAGGGTTTTTCATAGATTTTTGTGGGCAGTTAAAGTGAACATCTTCATTGGGCAACTAACAAAAATTAGCTAAACCCACTGTGGTTGTGGGGATTGGTTTCAAAGGTCATCAGTACCTTCTTCATGTCAACCTGTGCAATATTTTGATCATGTTAAGAGAGCAAAAATCTCTTTGGACAAAATTCATGCCTGGGAAATATTATAAGGATTGTCATCCTAATACTGTGAACAGAAAGCTTGGAGATTCCAGGGTATAGGTTAATATGCTGAAAGTCAGAAACTAGGCTGAAGATCTATTCATCTGGGATATTGACAATGGTAAGATTAATTTCTGGCTTGATTCTTGGTGTCCTAAAAAGATGCTACAACCTATCACTGATAATACTAATACCCACTTAACTGATGCTGACTGCTGAGATGGAAACCAATGGTCATTTCCTTTACTTCAAACCATTCTACAACCTCATTCTGCTATGCAAGTTAATAGAATTCAGTTTGATAGATCTAGAGCTGACAGATTGGTCTTGCAGGGTTGTCACCTTAAGAGCCTCACTAAATCAATATATTATAAACTCAACACATGGGAACAAAAACCATGGGGGATCTCATTTGGCATAACACCTTATCCCCTTCTACATCTTTTTTCAGTTGGAGGATTCTCAACGGCATGCTCCCCATTGATGATATCCTTAAACTCGAGGGTCTAAGGGGTCCTTCTAAATTTCAATTATGTAGGGAGGAGGAGGAATCTATTCCTCATTTATTCTTCAAACGCAGATTCTCTAAAGTGGTATGGGTTGAATCTCTCAAAGTCTCACATTGAATATTATTCATTTGGAATGGACCAATATTCTTTCCTACTGGATAAGCTGGAAGGCTGCTAAGATTGGAAAATTTTTTTTTATGGTGACTGGTTCCTCTGATGGCCAGGAACAAGGCCAAGTTTGATGGTCAGACCAGCACTCAGTTACAAATGACTAAACACTATATTTTTTATCTACACAAGTTAATACACTACCAAAATTTCTTATCCATCTGTTCCCCTACCCTACTTGATAGGCCTCATTCTCCTAGCGTAACTACTGTTTATTGGTTCCCCTCTGTCTGTCCTTTCATAAAAATTAACACTGATGGCAGTTTTTCTCAATTGGGGGTTGAAGTGGGAGGTGTGTTTCGGAATTATCTTGGACACTGCCTCCTATTTGTTCAAGCTCCTGTTTGTGTTGTTGGTGCCCTTGAAGTTGAGTTGATTGTTGTGTACTGCGCCCTCACCCTTGCTAAGATGAATCACTGACATAATTTATATCCTGAAGGAGTTTCAGAGGTTCTTCAACAGATGTTACAGGATGGAAGGCAATCCTCTTGGTACCATTTACAATGTGTCAAGAAGATTCAGAACATGTTGACTAGTTTGAAGGTTCAGCTTGCCTTTATTTACAAGAGGATAAACCTGCTAATTGGCTTGCCAGGAATGGTCTTTAACGAAATACTAATATATATATATATATATATATATATATATATATATATATATATATATATATATATATATATATATATATATATATATAT
>NEWO01000544.1:317675-341359 GCA_003013225.1 Phalaenopsis aphrodite | reverse complement strand
TTGCTATTACACATAAAACTTTATAAATTAACAATGATTGTGATTAATATGACACAAATAAGCATTAAAAAACCATTATTCAGGTAAAGGCAAGTCTTAAGAAATTATGTAATGAATAGTATGAGTTAACACTTAACAACTCTACCCAAAAAAGTATACAGAAATAAATTAAATTTTACTCGTAAACATGGAGAAATTAACTGAAGATTTTACAGTTTAGTAAGATTTTATGATAAAATTTTACTTAGAAAATTCCAACCAGAATGGATTTAAAATCCATTTTTTTAGTATGACTGTAATCCATAGAGAATCAGCCAATTTTTCAACATGACCAACTCTTGATTTAATCCATTGACAACAAATATTTTAGTCCGAAATATATTTTCTTTTTTGCAAATAAAGTTATTTTAGAAGAAATAATAAGTCTTATCATTAAATATTTGATGTGCAATAGCTGATTTTGCATGAATCAATAATCAATGAAACTTTAATTAATTAGATCAATATTTTTGCAACCAAACCCAAAATGATAGAAAGTAAATTTTTTTTTTTTTTTAATAACAGCATTCATACCAATAATAATCATATTCCCAAATAGTAAAATTTACTGTTAGTTTCCCCTAAAAACATAAGTTCTATAATTAATGGCTAGCACATTTATAAATTTACCACCAAATCCATAACTCTACAAAAATCTGTCAGCAAAATCCGCATTTTCTTCCAATCCTTCCTTCAAATGATATAAAACAACAAGCAAAAGTAAAAAAAAAGCAAAATTTTATTTCTGTTCATTTCTTCTTTATTAAAAAAATCAAAAAAGTTAAGAGGACTCGGTTCCACTCCCCTCTCTCCAAGAAAATATTACATCAGGACTCTTAACGTAATTTACATTCGGAGTCCAATAGTGGACCGTCTGGTGTCAAGTGAACCACTCCGCGATACACTAGCATTGATAAATGTTAAAAATGTTGATGACGCCCACTTGGCACGTGACGCCCCATCTTTAGACTCTGAATGTGTCCGTACTCCTGATGTAATATTTTTTCATACCTCTCCACTGCACTCGTCATGAGAACTTCCCTCACGAGAACTGCTGTCTCCCATAACTCCTGCAAACAAGCAGCTCCGGCTACCCGCATTCCGGCGAAGCTTCCGGAGAGTCCCTCCAGCCGTCCAATATCGGTGACAAACCTTGCAGTAGTGTCGAGGCTGGTTGACGTTGTAGTTATTGAAGTAACAGAACCTCGTCTCCCGGCTATGACACCGGGGACACGGCAGCGGCGTCGCCGCCGCAGCCGCCGCCACCGGTGATCTTTTCTTCTGTGGCTTTTGTGTCGCAATAAACGTACCGAAGAGCTTAAAGCCTAGTGATTTGCCGCGGCCTGCCATTTCGACGTCAGCCATCTTCGCCTGAATAAGAGGGAGGAGTTCAACGTATGAGGAATATATAATAGGTTTCTGATAATTGGGACCTTTCCCGTTCGCGTAACGTACAAAAAAATATTATTTTTGTGAAGAACTATTGCTTGTCATATTGTATATAAAAAAAGGTACGGGCAATTACATTCATGCCATTTTGATGCATTTTTATTTAAAAATCAAGCTTTCTTTCTCTCACTCAAATATCAGAATTCATGATAAAATCTCAACCGATATTTTTTTGCTTTTATTAAACTTTCAATTGTTTAATTGTGAAAGTCGTAAATGCAATGGGTAGGTTGTTCAAAAAAATCATCTTGGTGCTAATTTTTTAATTAACAGTATTTGCAGTGCGGTGTATGTAGTTATTCGGAAAAGTTAATATTTTGGAAATTTATAAGCAAATAATTATTCTAATAATAACTAATTCGGTTATCAACTAATTTAAGCTGTAAAGTTTAAAAAAGTAATCATGAAGATTCGCGGATTAAGTTTTATCTAAGTTAAATTAAGATTAATCTAAAAGGCATAAGTTTTGAAACAATCTGATTCAAGTCTGTTTTCATCTATTTTTTAAATAGAAAATAAATAAATAGTTATATTAGGCATATTTTAGAAATTAGAAGTAGAAGTGATTTTTCAGAAGAAATTATCCTGCACTTAAATATGTTGCCGGCACTTATGAGCTTAATTAAAAAACAAATATCCTAATTAATTTTTTTGAGGGCCCCATTTCTTCTTTAATAAAGCAGCCAAGTGCAAGAGCCAAATTGCCGGCTGCAAGCAAACGTAACTATGAGTGGAGATCCTTTTCTTATCTGAAATCACTGCATGCAATTTGTTTTAACCGTTAGATTTACATGATTATTTCATATTGATTTATATTCACGAGATAAAAAGAGATAGATAATTCTACTGAAATATAAAGTACATGTAAAATGAAATAAATAATAATAATAATAATAATAATAATAATAATAATAATAATAATAATAATAATAATAATAGTAATAAATATAATAATAATACATCAAATTTATTTAAGCAAATTTTCATTTTCCTATTGGACTCTATTTCATAATAAAAAATACTTTTATGAGTTTCAGCACCATCTAGGCTGATATAATTAGTAAATCATCCTTTTAGATATATATATATATATATATAACTTCAAAAGATGCAGCACATTTAACAAAGTTAGGCCAAACGTGGTGTTTGGTAGTGCCCTATTAACATGATTTATTTATCGAATTTATTAAATCCAGAAAAAAAAAAACATCTTAAGAATTCATAAAATATAAGATTAAAAGCATGAATTTTATCTTTGATTCTTATTAATTCTGAATTTAATAAATCTAACAAGGGATTGAATTTAATAAACTTTACGCAGCCAAACACGCCCTAAAAGTCTGATTGTGAGAGCTCAAATAAGAGCTCAAGAATTACACAATCAAGGCTCATTTAGGATACAAAAATAAAATAATAAATTTAAACATTTTATTTTTTATATTTCAGATTTAGATTGAGAAAGCTTAGATTTTTTAAATCTAGATGCATGTATTGGTTAATTAATAAAATGAATGATAAAATTATCTAGAAGGTTGAGACCTTCCATCAATAACAAACATATTTCCCCAATCTTATTCTCTACCTTTTCTGAATTATGATCAATATAAATTTTATAGCTACGAATTTGCATATAATTAACTTTTTTAAGAATTATAATAACAAAATTATTTTAGAGATTCCGTTAGTGTTAGTGCCTTGTGACCCAGCTTGAACTTTATTTGGTGGGATTACTTAATCATTTGGTAAATGCATTCTATAGCTCTCAACGTTTCTTCTCAGCTACTCTCATGCTTAAATAATGTATAACCTCATCCATCTCCTACCCAAGACTTCAAAAACAAAGGCTTTTTACAACTGCCAAATTCCATCGTTTATGATGATAAAAATCGTCGCATTTGTTGTTTTAGACGGTTTATCGAGGGTTTTTGCTTGTAGGTAAAACGCTTCTTGGTAATTTCGAACTGACCAAAATTTTGAACATGTAATTACCGACGCTTAAACGATGATTTAATGTCCGACTTTTTTCTTGTAAAATTATTAATTGTCTATTCCTGTGGGTTTATATAACCGACGATTGATCCGTTGGTAATAGTGGCAGCGTGCACATTGGAAAATATGTCGCACCAGTCGCTTTCTTACACAGTTTTTCTTTCGGTTACAAGTCGCTAATGCGTCGGCTATATAAACCGACGACAATCAGAAAAGTGTCGCATCCATCCTTTTCAGATAACTCAGGCATTCTGTCGGTATGGTCTCTCAAATCCATTGATTATAGAAATCGATGATTAAAGCGTCTGAAAAGTGTCACGCCTGTCATTTTTGTATGACGTCAGATAGACATCTATAAATAATTCCATCAGCTAGCCTTTAGGTTTGGCTCCGTAGATGCTCAAAGTTGTCTCAAAACTGTCGGTAAGACGCCGGAAACCTATAGTATCAAAAAAAAAATCTATTTTATATTTATATTACGAGACATATTATTACACCATCTTATATACATTCCAGACATTTAATGAATTAGAATAACAATAGAACAACAGGTTATCCAATCAAATAACAATATATATATAAAATGCGTTTACTTTAAAATATATACATCACTGTTCTCAGAAAAAACAATTGTTCAAATGTACAACAAAGAAATAAAAAAAGAAAAATATCTTCCCTAATCAACCTTCGCTATCTCCTCAACCTCATCTTCCTCCGTCTCTTCCTCCTATAATAGTATCTCGTTGCACTGCCTCATCCACTAACGAACAACTTTGCCTTCACTTGGCATCTATGTTCGCCTCCAACTTTGACCTCATCTTAGTGAAGTGGGACTCTATCTCAGTAGCAAATGCGGCAACACACCTAGAGATCTCCTTGTCTTGAGAAGTAGAGATGGAAGTTCCAAATGCTCTGGTGAAGGGGTGAGTGTCGTAGACAAATCCCTGCGACCCAAGCCCGTAGATTGACCCTACTTTTTCCCTTCAGCAACCTCCCTTCACAGGTCATAGATGGAAGGATCATGCTCACAGATAGTAATACTTCTTGATGCCTGGGACCTGCTCTCCTTCAACAGTTAGAATCTCTCTGGTAAAAAGAGTAGTTGCATTTAGTTACAACTAGCATCTTTTAATGTCAAACTAGTTTAGGTCATGTATTACCTAGATTGCTGTCAGTGATAAAAAGTTGGGGTGTGGTGAGTCGCCCGTAGGAAGCTATCGGTAGCCGGAATCAAAATCCTGTCGCCCGCTTCGGAAGGACGTTTTAAGTTACATATAGATTTAAGTTTAGAAAAATATGAAATTAAACTAACCCCATAATATTCACATTTTAAATGAATGGGCACTCTACCTCAAACCTTGTATCTATCCTGAGGGATAAACGCAAGACTTGAGGATGAGACTCGATCAAATAAACTAAGAAATATATGATGTCAATTTGGTCTGCGAAACCATTTTATTTGTGGACAAATTCCCCTATTTAATATAAAAAATTAAATAGGGTTTATTTTAAGCTAGGTTCGAAAAATCATCCTATAAGGGCAATCCCCCATATTTAATTACATTTTAAATGACCGAAGTCACTTAAGAATACGCTCGATAAAAATCAAGAAAAATTATATTCAAGGACTCAAAAGGATGAGACTTTTCAACGAAATCAAACAAAGAGGTGTGAAAGGGAAATGACTCAAATTTGGAAAATTTATTACCGAATCCAAAAAAAGAAGAACTAAGGGATGCCACAGATCCAGAGGAGATCCTTGGTGACTTCCCAGTCTACCTTATGGTTTGACATCAGTTTCGAGAAGAAAAATTCAAGTGTTTTATCCTGCCAATTTTATCTATTTAGGGCTTACATTCGTGTGAAACAATCACACAAATAGCGTGGAAGATGTGAGGATTTAGGTCGTAACGAACAACAACCTCAGAATCCTAAAACGAGTTAGGGCTTAGATCGTATAGCAGAGCTATACAAATGCCTTAAGAAAAGGTTGAGGATTTATGTTGTGTGGCAGACAACCTCAAAATCTTATGGATTGTTGTTTTAATTTCTAGGAAAGGAATGGTTTAGCTGGGGAAGACATGTTCTGCTATTGAAGATGGTTGTGCTGCCCACTGTGCTAGTTCCAAGCTTCTTATCATGAAGAGTTTAAGTTTTCTAGGTTGTCAGGTTATAATGTTAAATCCAGCGGCCTTATGGTTGTAGTTATTCAGATATTTTATGAGGAACATGTTGAAGTTGTATAGTGTATAGCATAATAATAGAATATGTAGCACAAGACAAGCAGAAAGTATGCAGTAGAGAGAATAATACAACATGTAGGGTAAAATAAAAGTAAAAAAATGCAGCAAGTAGGTGATTTGCATAAAGTAACATGTTGTAAACATAAAATAAATCTGTATACATGGGAGGTCCGCTGTTCCTTAGGTGTAATTGATGCAATAGGTACAATTAACAAAACTTGAGGAAACAGACTGAAATGCTTTATATAAAAAAAAATAAAGAAACATTGTCCAGAAATCTCGAGAAAGATCTTCAAATGACTCATAATAAGAGAAATACGAGGAAATTGACGAATCAACAAATTGACTAAAATCGTAGAAAACACAGGAAAATCCAGAAAAGAGACCACGAGTGCTTTGTCCAAAAATTCTAAGAAGAACATATGAAAATGTCTGAAAAGAGGGGGGACGCAAGCACTCGGGTCTGGGCTAGGCACAACTATATATTAGTACTCTAGGGTCGTCGAAGGCTACTCGGTCACACGAATGTATAAAGTTGGCCACTCAACTAGAAGGGTGTCCTATCGAACCTAACTCAGGGGGTTCTCCTTGGCCTAAACAGGTAATAATTAGGTGGACAACCGATGTTTAAAATATTTTTAAAATTTATATTTTCAGCTTGCACATAGGTTTCAAACATACAAAAAGTGGTTTGTATCAATTTTGTTTGTAGAGAAAAATATATTTTTGTTTTAGAAAAAGGTGTATATGTTCTTATCAAATTTATCTTTATCAATTTTGAAAAGTTGTTGTCCACGAGTAGATCGTGCTGTTGTGCATATAGCCACCAACAACCTAAGAAGGTTCGGGTTGACTCCCGCTAGTCTTATGTCGGTGAATGATACTGTCATCCTACAACTCATCGGGTTCCTGATATGGATCCCGATGTCGTAGGATGACAAATCATTCTGCTCTATCTCCGATGTTCCTTTGTCCTCACCGCCCTAAGCCACAAAATAAAATTGACTTACTTGCGACCTTGCTTGATGGGTTCACGCATAGCAAAAGACTATACGTGGACACTTATGTATCGGACATAAGCATAAAAAACCAAACCAAGAAGCAAGGAAAAAAAAAGAACAAAGAAGGGGTGAGAGAGCGGGGGACTGATCCACCTAAAACATTAAAAAGAATGGAGGATGAATCAACTCTCAAAACTCATGAAGAAAAAGACCTGAAAAGGAAGACCTAAAGATCTTTGAATCAATCCGAAAGGATATCACTTTCTCACATTTTTATAAATGGTTTAACTTGAGTCAAAATGACCTCCTAACGCCGGTATCCAAACTCTGAAGATATCTTTCATGAAATCAATTTGGCTCAGCCAAAGATTCTCTCAAGATAAAATTTAGAAATCTTCCAAACTTCATAAATCAAGCAAAAGGAAAGTGAGCCCGGGGAAACCACCACTAGTATTTTCAAACCCATACAAAAATCAGGATCTTCCAACTTCCAAATTAATCAATATCCTCATATATCAAATAAGCATAAAATATTCCCATAGAACCAGATAAATGCTCACGGCCGGGGTCAATAGAGGGGGGTATAGCCACTAAAGATTTTGGTCAAGGCAAAATAAGGCCAAAGAGACTCACAATCAAGGTAACCCAAGGCACAAAATGAGCGGAGGCTCACGGTCAAGGAAACCCAAGGCAAAAAAAGGAGCCCACGACCACAGTAGCAACAGGAAAACTACCCAAAGTATTGCCTTTGATATGTAAGAGAGTGAATGGACAAGCTTGTATAAATAATTCAAACCGGCTCCAGTTTCCCCTAAGTAAGACATAAGAAATATGCTCAATTTCTTTTTGATCACCTCACTCTATAGATAGTGCAAATGCATATGTTTTAGGATGGAAAACTTGATTCATCCATAACATTCAAGTCACCCTAAGTTTGGCATGAAGAGCCAAACAACCCTGGATAGCCTACCAACAAGTTCATGGGTGGAGCTAAGAACAAGCATGAACCAACTCCACCACAAGCTTTCAAGTAAGAGCAGAAAAAGACACAAGACAAGCCCCCAACGAGCTCTTGAGTAAGAGTAGAAAAAGGGCACAAGACAAGCTCTCAGGTAAGGGCCAGAAAAAATCATAAACAGGCCCTTAAAAAGCTCTTAGATAAGGGACAAAAGCAAGCAAAGGGCAGCCACCAAAACTCTTGAGTAGGGACAAGTATAAGGTATCAATCATGGGCTCTCGGGTAGGGACTAAGGCAAACAAAAATCAAACCCAAACCACTCATCGGGTAGGGAAAAGATAAGATAAGACCGAGCTCCCAAATAGGGGTTAAAGCAAATAAAACCAAACCTTCCCACTGCTATGGAACAGGGACAAAAATAACACAACAGGCTCTCAGGTAGGAGGTAAAACAAGCAAACCAAGCTCCCAAATCAAGCCAAAATAAATCCTAGAAGGTTAACAAGTAAAGCTCACACACCCAAGACAAGATCTCAATCCAGAACCCATCCTCCAACCCTTCCAAGGTGAAAACTGAGCCCCTAAAGAGATCAGATCAAAGCTTTAAAGGCTAATCAAATGTAGTATATGATAGAAAATCCAAACCCAACCATTGTTAGGAAAACGGAAAACCAGTAGGGGCATAAAGAATAAATAGACACCCCAAATCAAATAAAAATAAGCCTCATAATCAAGCAAGAGTAAAAAACAAGAGCAATTAAGACCGAGCACCAATGGAGGTCAGAAACCGAGCCACTGAAGACTAAAATAGGGCCCAAACATAGATAGAAACTTAAGCTTTACAGAAATTAAAGTTATGTCTACTTCAAGGTGAAACCGACCCATTTAGAATGAAAGAGTAGTTCACATGCCTTTTGAAACATCAAGATATAGAGCCAACATATGTCTTAAACAAGATCAACAATATAGAGAGTATATTTAGGCCCCTAACTTAAATATTCCAAGCATCAAACAACTTCTAATAGAATTTTATACAAAGTGATGCCTCGTGAGGTGCTAAACCCAACCACCAAAACAAGTTACAAGACTTGTCGAATTAAATAAATCCTCTCATAACATGTATTTCAAGCAAGGAAGAGCCATAAGAAACCAAAGCCGAGCCCCCAAACATGCATGAAAGGCCAAATAAACTCTCCAATATCTCATGCTAAATAATAATAGATGAAAAGCCTCATAATACATATCCCAATATGCTTGCAAAAGGAGCCAACATCAGCTCAAAGCTACATTTTCAATTATTTCAACTTGCTTTTGAACAAAAAGAGAAAAGAGGAGCTAGCATCGTCTCAAAACCACATTTCAACCTTCTTATTCATAGTAATAAAAATATCCCATTGTTTTACTATTTTAAGAAAGTACGAAAAAGAGAAAAGCCGATAACATGCTATACTTCTATCCTTCTAAATAGGCAATCAAATCTAGCCCTTAAAGTATGCTTGCATTTCTATTCCTAGATGCATGAGTATCAAGTATTCAAAAATATAAGTGTCAACAAAGTCAGCATGTTGTAACACCCATCACACTGAGCTAACAGGGGCTTGCCAGGGCAAAACCGAAGAAATGGGCAAGGCACAAAAGAGTAAAAGGTACCTACTTGAAGCAAAAGAAAGTAAGACAAGAACTTTAAAGACACTCCCCAACTTCAACTCCTCCTCCAACAGCAAGAGGAAACCAATTCAAGCACCAGAAAATTACAGAAGTAAGTGAGAAAAGAAAATGACTGAGTTTCCTCCCTCAGAGATTTTCGGCATACCCCTAGAGCTACAAAACTAAGCTCTAAGATATACCAGAAAAGGAGAAGAATGATCAAGAAGATACAACAGAAGATCGAGCCAAAGGATACGATCCTCACAGAGGCCACACTCTGCGACAAGGAGGGTCGAGAGCAGAGGATACGATCCTCGCAAAGGATAGGATCCACGGTGATTATAAAGGGATGGGTCACTTTTGAGGTTGTCTCACATGAGAGAGGAACGAGCACGGGGACGAAACTCCAATGATACGAAGGAGTGGGCCAGGTGAAACCGAGCAAACCACTGTTAGGGCAGAGGTCCACGAGCGCGAGAGGAAGAAACGGGAGAGGAGAAATAAACTAGGTAAGGATTTTTTAACATAAGTGAATAATAATAATAATAATAATAATAATAATAATAATAATAATAATAATAATAATAATAATAATAATAATAATAAAATATTATTTATTATTATAATTAACAATTAAATATATTTTCCCCAAGATGTGTTTTCGCAATGAAACGAACGCCCCCTCTAGGCAAAATCGATGTTCCGGACTCATCAGTGCAGTTTGTTTGTCATTCGTAGTCGTTTAGATGATCTCGTTAATGATTGGAATGAAAATGCATGGCGACCTGAATCATGTCAAAAAATTGGCTTGAATTTAATTAAACAGGACGACGAAGAGCGCGGCGGTGTCAAATTAAAGAGTATAGTTAATTCTAAGACGGACAGTCCTATAGGAATACTCCCTGAGTTCCTTCAGAGCAGCTTTACCTGCTAAGCAATAGCGGTCAAAACTAATATATGGAACGTCAAGTTGAGTGAATAAAAGTTCAGAATTGCTAACGGGGAGGGCTCCTTCACTAGTTTTCTATGAGTAGTTGATAGAAAAGTCCAATGGCTAGATCCTAGGCTACTAAGGATGTGAAAACTACACCTCGATCGAAAGCGAGGTCAACAATTGCAAATGAATTTTTTTTTTTATCTAGGACTGGTTAGACTTCCTTCGGTTGGCGCGCTCATGTACGTTGACGGCGGAGGGCTCATGTCCTATTTCACAGTATATTAATTTAAAGAAATAGTTAAAATACACCTTCAAACTACATAAAACTTTAAAGTAGGAATGAAATCTTACCAGCCTCTTCTTATATTATGAATGTTGGAGCGCCCCACTAGTGTGTTTAGAGGGCCCTATGCCTAAAGAGTCTGACTGTCTATTTGATTTTTCATACTCCCGCTTCTTTTAGTAGTCCGGAGAGTCCCAATCCTTAAGCAGTGAGACCAAGACATCCTCTCTGAGCCACAAAGGATACTATCGCAATCTCCAAATATCATCAGACATGTTCTAGAGGGGATCATTGTCCTTGGGCTCAAAGTTTCACTGGATGTGTGCCTCATGCTCAAGGCATCGGGAGAATTGTTTCTGTATAATTACAAAAATTATGTTCATTCAATAGATAAATAAAAATAATTTAGATATTTTTTAACAATGTATACTGCAAACTTCTGAAACCAAAGATCTTAAACTATCATTAGGATCACCTTCGAGAACCAGTATGTCGAGTCTTACTTACTTTGAATGATATAATGAATTGTATGATTATTTTGAGTTAGGGGATAAAACCTTAAATCAAAAAATTGTTAATTATATATTAAATTGAGAAATAAAATCATTTTTGTTAATATCTTAAAAATGACTTATATATTGTCGAAAAGCTCAGTGCGGTGGCTATTGCCAGTTGACTGCTACAGAGTAGAGACAGCTTGGGCCTTTGACGCACTCAACCTCACTATATTCATGGTAAAAGTAGAGGAGTGGTCAGGGATCAGAGTGGGGGTGAGTATAATAGTGAGGGTTGGAATCTGGGTCGGGGTAATGGTAAGAGTTTGGGTGTATGCAGGGGTAGTGGCAGGGTAGAGAGGGGCGTGGGCATTGTGCTGGGGAGAAGGGCATTAGTGGAGGTGGAGGAGGGGCTTAGGGGTGCTGGCTGCGGTAGTGGGTGAGGTAAGAAGGGGAGGGGGGTGCGTTAGGATCAGGGGTGGGGGTGGCTTCCAAAGTCAAGTGACCTTTCCCGACATGCTTCTTTGTCATATAGCATCGTGTTCAAACCCCTCCCCTTGTGAGTGGTGTGGGAGACCGTCTCCCTGCCTCCAGTAGTTATCTATAACAAAGAAAAGAAATTTTATTAATTTGTGTGCATAATAATATACTATGTAATAAACTAAAAATAGAGCAATACACAGTTATAAACACAAAATGTGAAACTGTAAATGCAAGGTAAAACTACAAAGATTGAAAATACAAATGTACACAATAAACAAAAAATTGAAATCAACAAAAAGTAAAACAATCCAATATTCAAAGTAACTTACTCATTTTACTCAACATGGTATGAAGAATTGCTCGAGGAAGTAGTCATGATCTCTTCATCAAATGCATTATCGGAGTTGTACTCATCACCAAAGTTAATTTCATCGTATTCACCACTAACACTCTCTGGATTGAGCTCTTTGTCAATTGCAACAATGGAGAAATATAAACCTTTCATTTCAGTTTCTTCAAGCGTGGTTTCATTATTATTCTGCAAATTAATGGTGTCTCTTAGTTTTCTCAAAATGATAACAACCCAGTCAATGTTATCTCTTGCTCTATTTGAATATTGAAGACAGTAAACCTGACTCTCCTATCAGGCTAGAATGAAAAGATCAAATTTACATTTTATTCACTTTCATTTTTGAGATATTATATAGTTGGTTTACCTTTTTTGATCAAACCAAGTATAGTTGAATAAGAACACACTTCCACCCTTAGAGCATGGGTATGATTATTAATTAACATCTTCAAGAACCCCATGATATCCTATCTCGTTGTCCAATTTATCATTTGCTTTAACACTAATGCCAAAATTACAATACTTTTTTCTCGGAACAGGATCTTGTATGGAGCTTATACCCATTTAGATCATAAATTTTCTAGATATTTATGATATTCATATCTCCCCAAACAAGATCTATCAACCAATGAATGTTGACCTCATTTATGTTGAGGTCTAGTTTTCTTCCTTAAAAGCCTAGGATCCAGCCATAAGACATTCATGTTGACTATCCAAGAGGAGTAGTAGTGGAACCCTACGCTATTAGAAGTTCTAAACAATTCTTTACTTTTCTTGGAGTTCCGGATGTTTGGTATAGAACCTCTAAAACTTAGTAGGATGGAGCCAACATGGTGGAGCTCAAGAGGAGTGCCCATAGGACTGTCTGACCTTATTTTAGCCATGGATGGGGCGGTCTTAGTAGTCTTGCACATAGACCATTGAACCTCTCACTTTACCTCACAAGCTAAAACCCTACACTAAACATGTTTATCTTGTTTCTTACTCATTTGGAAACTCATCTGGATGGTCCCCCAAACCCTTAGCCTTTGGCTAAGATGGCTAGGACCAATACGTGGAGGGTCTTAAATAAAGATTACTTTTGTCTCATGGTACCATAAGGGTAGTTTTATGATTAGCCTCCTCATTGAATCCTAATTTTACCAAAATATTCATTTTGGCTTTTTAGTCTCAAACTTTAATTTTCTCAAAATTGCTCAAATTCTCTTACAAAAATCATGTCAAACCATTTCAAACCACTTAAATTGCTCAAAACACCCTAAAATTCTCAAAATTCCCAAAATGCCACTAAATTGCCAAAATTACTAAAGTACCCTTCTTCCACCAAAAATCCTAAAATTTTATAAATTCACTCTAAATTTACCCAAAATGAATCCTAATCACCCATTGGACCTAAATTGACCAAATTGGCCAATTTTGACCAAAATCCAAAATTTTCCCCTTCATTCCAATTTCCACAAAGTACATTTCAATTTTACCAAATTTTAAACCCAAATTGAACATCAACATGTCTAACCCCAGTCTACATCAATTTGAAGCCCAATTGAACCAACCTCCAAACCCTAATTTTAATTTTTGGGCTAAAATACCCAATTTAACTATACCCTTAAAATTTCACCAAATTGAACCTCATAACCATCCAATTTCCTGAATTTTGAATCCTAAACTCTTCATAACACTCTCATAGATCAAATTGAACCCTCAATTGGGCTAGGCCAAAACTCAAACCTAATCCAAATCAAATTCAAATTGAAATACCCAATTTGCCCTAAATTTCTAAATTTTACTAAATTGAACTTCATACACTCTCAATTTCCATCCAATTGACTTCCAAATGCCTCATGACAATGTTCAACATCAAATTGAACCTTTAGTTGACCTAAATCCAAACTATAGCTAAGCTCAAACCTAAGTCCAAGTCTAAGCCTTGGTCTTGAACTTGAAGCCTATATTTACTTCAAGCAACTTGGTCTAGCGCAACCTTGGTCACTGCAGCTGCCATTTAGTCCCTAAGAGCATCCTAGGTCCACCTAGCACACCTTAATGGTGCCATGGACCAAGGTTACCTTGAAATAGGGGATTTCTTTCTAAAAATGGCTAAACCAAGGGGATCCTTCCCACCCTCCTTCCCATGCCCTGAAGCCATCATAATTAAACTCCCCTAACTCTGCTGACACAACTAGCCACCAACTCAACCCTGGTTAGCCGGCCTAGTGGCCATAATACACCATGCCAGAGAGGTCCCAAATGATTCAAACCAAGCATTGAGACTCTCTAAGATGGCTGAACCCAATTGGCCAATTGCATCGTTTATCCCTCCAAATAAGCGTCCTCTTTGCTGCCCTGGCTTGTCCTGATGACAACTATGGCTCTTTCTATAAATTGATCACCCCCATGGAAAAGAGAGGAGATCATCATATTCCTTGGGAAAACTCTATCAAAATCCTCTTAGAGCTTCCCCAACCCTGCCTGGGTTTGAACCCACTGTCCTCAGCCACTCATATCTATTGTCTTGCTGGAATTTTGAGCTCAAAATCCAAGGGATTTTCTGTCATTCCAGAAACCTCCAACAAACTTCAAATTGACTTCCTCCTGAGCTTCACTAGAGCACAAGGATAAGTTTCCCACTAAAAACCTCATCATTTGAGCCCTATGCAACATACTTCAACCAAGGTTGCATCGACTTAACCTCTGCTTGAACCAGCACTTGGAGGAAGTTCATGGACTCACAACAGAGCATCAGAAGTTCCAATTGAGGCCTCACTTCTTGGGCTAAGGTATAAATCATTTTCCCCAAATTTGAGCATGGTTTTGGCTTTTATGATGAAAGCTTTAATTTCATGCATGATCAACTGTATAGATATGTTCCTCTCGGTTAGATTGAAGTGTAGTAACAGACCATGAGTGATTTGATTAAGAATCGGGTGAGATCGAAGTGTTTTAGTGTGAAAAGTTCTAGGCTTAGAATAGATGGGGACAATGAATGAATGTCATCCATTCATGCATGTATAAATCAATAGACCAGATGTCATCAAATGGGAGCTGGTACAAATAACACGGGACGAGTCAGCACTGCCACGGAAAATAGAGTCGAATGGGAACACACTCTGTGGGCCTTTTGATATGCTAATGATCGAGTTATCGTCATGTCGATAAGTAGATAATTGCGGCATTTTTTATTTATTTAACATCAGAAATTTCAAAAATTCATTGCTTGGTGTGGAAAAATCATAAATAAAAATAAAAATACCTTCTTACTCATTGAATAAAGGAAAAAATTATGAACAAAAAATATAAATTATTTGTCATGTATTTTATTTTTAATTAATTAAATACTCCAGAGCATGACTTAATTATAATTAATTAAAGATTAGCCATCATGATTTGAAGTTTGGAGGGTTTGTTCCTCATGTGATTCAGTGTGTCATCTGATTTATCCAAAGTCAAAGAACACACCTAACTACAATAATATACATAAAAAAAATATGAGATTTAATTTGGTAGGCTCCCTGTGGTTAGAGGACTCTAAGAAAAATCTAAGATGAGTCTAAATAAATATGTATATTATCTTAGGTAATCAAGTCATTAAAACCCATGAATAATAAAACAAATAAAATATAACTTAGCAAATGATTAAAAGTTATTCACAAGGAAGAAAATGATAATTTTAAGCATCTATAAGAAAATTTGAAATCAATTTGAAATGTGTCTCATATCAAAACTTATTTTTCAGGATAAATGTGATTTTTGCACAAAAATAATTATAATAAATAAAATATAATTAGGAAAATTATGACAAGTGGTCATGAGTATTCCTTGTAATCAGGGACACTCTAGACAAATAAAATTGATGTTAAATAAAATAATTCATTTTTGAGCTAGTTTTTATTTTAAAATGATTTAAAATAATGCAAAATTTAAAAATAGAAAAATGCACCAAAATGTTCAAAATTGTTCCCGGATCACATGGGACCTTTTAAATTTTTTTTTCCTAATTTTTCTAATGTAGTTTTTGTATTTTTAAATGCAAAATATGTATTTTTCTTAAATTATTTATTAAAATAATTACAATTAATAAAATAAAAATCATAAAAATGAAAAATTTGCTTCTTTGAGTTCTTAAAGCTTAGATAGATTAAATAGAAATATAAAAGGTTTTTTTTGGAAATTAAATAATATTTTCTATTTAATTAATCACTAAAATCAATAAAAATTTATAACAATTAAAATATAACTAAAAAAATCACGAAATTTGGTCTGAGTTGTCCTCTAACCTAGGTAAACCTTCAATAGTTTTCCTAAGGATAGAAACTTTACTTTAATTAATTAAACAAATTAACATTGAAAATCCCCTATTTTTAAGTAAAAATAATTATAAAAACTAAATAAGAATCATAAAATTATAACTGCACCTTTCATATTTTAATTGACACATTAGTGAAGTACTTTAAAATTTTTAGAATCATTTGAGTTGAATTTAATGAATTTGAAAACCCTATGGGACAAAATGGTAATTATGGGATCTGGATGCCCTAATTAAATTTTAGGTTGAATCATAGGGTGATTGGGTAATATTGATTGTAATGAACTTCTTTAGATGATTGAAACATGAAGGGTTAAGTGGTAGAAACTCATTTGCCACTTTTCTACAATATGGGTAAAAGTGTAATATTCCTGAATTATTATGAATTAGAAGTTAACTTAATCGGATGATCCTAAGGTGGTGGGCTTGAGATAGGAAGATAATAACTTACTCATTTGAAGCCACTTAATTCTTGAAGAAAATATTTTTTGATCATCATCGAGAGTTTTCTTCAGTGGACTCAGTCAATTAAGATGTAATTAACTATAGGGCTTGCCCTTAAAGAAAACTTTAGAACCCACCTGAAAATAAACCCTGCCTAATTCATTATATTAGATAGGAAAATTTTTTCGATCAATATAAAGGTTTCACAGACTAAAAAAGATATCATAAATTCTTTAGTATATTTAATCGAGTCTTACTATCAAGCAATGTGTCTATTCATCATGATAAGTACGTCATTTGTAGTATTGTAATCGTTTATTTAAACTGTTACATATATGAGATAAGCTCAGTCTCATTTTTTCAAAAATTAAATATTATTTTCCAAAACATATATTTTATGTATATTAAATTAAATATATTTTCCAATGTTGGCGACCGACAATGATCTATTACTCCATTTCTCTAATCATGAACCAATTAATATATAAATAAGAAATCCCGTGTAAAAAAAAAGCTTTGTGTCACATGAAAAATAAAATGTCAATTTTAACTCAAATGCATTGTAAACAGCTAGGGAAAGTTATTCTCAATCTCCTTGTTAGTGTCATCGTCCTTCGCTAAATTTAGTGAATCCATGAATAAATTGTTCACACATTGAAATATTTAATCATGACATTTTTCAGATGAATGGGTTAAAATTTATAGTAAGAAAATTTCTTACTAAATAAAGGTTGTACTTTGTCACAAATGGAAGGACATAGAGTTCTGCTGCTTGAAGTTCCTGATCATTCAGTTGATGTGATGTGCACCTTCTTGATGATTCACCTAAATGCTATAAATTGAATGGGTTGATGGTGGCACCAAACCTAATAAGTGTTTTGTGCATTCTTCTTCCACAAATTAATAGCAACAAATCATCTTTGTCTTCTACAGTAAATATGCTATATCATTCCTTCTGAGCAGACCTTATTCTTTGCATTAATTTTTAGTTTATTCAAAAATCTTAAAAACCAACCTTGCTTAGAACTTATGGACAATCTATGTTTATAAATGAGTGATTAGCTATGTAATCTCTAAGTAACTATCTCTCACACGGTACATTCAGCAGTACTATACTAGACCATCAATTAATGCCAAATGTTGTAATTATACATGCAGTTGCTACATCTAGTTGAAGGAATTAGGCAAAAATATTCTTTCGAGCTTACAATGTGTTCAAGAATTTTTACTTCCAACTAAAGTATTTCGTCACATTCCAAATGAGTTGCACATAGTTCCCGAAAGAATACACTATTTGAAATCAAATTTGAACCATACCAAAATAAAAATTTTAGTAATTGGATCCATTCACAAATTATTCTTCTTTGGGAAAAAGTGAGGGAATATTTAGTTTTGGGCTTAATGGGCTAGTTGGAAATATTTTTTTGGTTCTTAAGCTCCTCCTGCCTTTTGCATATATTGTTCACATCAAGTTTGAAACTGATGTTATCCTTTATTTTTATGCTATCATCCATAATAGTTTTGAAGATATTATCAAAGAAATTATTTTTTATGTGCATGACATTCAACTTTTTTCTAATCATGCATCTTGCCAATAAGGCAGATAAAAAAAAATTGACTTTTTTCCTCACATAAGAGTGACACCAAATACGGGTGGATGTTGTGAAGAAAGGTCAGGGCATGCAATAATTTTTAGAAATTCACTAATAATATGCAATATATCTTTGATAGATATTCTTGGAGATGGTAATGATTACTCAATTTTGTCATTCTCAATGCATTCCAAGTGGAGGATCATAACTTATTAAAGGAGTGAAGCTGAATGTTTTAGATCAAACACCCCATGGTGATGAGTAAACTAGACCTAACTGCCTTGTTTTGAGGTGTTCAATGACTACTAGTGGGTAGTGATTATACTTTAGGTTTAATCAGTAATGTCTTTGACCTTATGATTAACCTCTTATTGATTAACAATCTTTGATCCTAGAGGAAGGAAATATTATTATGTAGGCATTCAATATACTATATGATTTTGAAATATGTTCATTGATTAATCCTAGATTTACAAGTTTAAAGTGATGAATTGATCCGAGCTGAAAATTTGTCGACATTTGCTAGCTCTACTGACTTTAGTGAATTAGTCTACTCTTTCTTCAAGTTCATTAACTAACAATCTACATCTAAACATAAAAGGTTTAACACTAGTTTACAATACAAATAATTTAAAAATAAAGTTCAATAACTAAGAATGACATAAAAAAAATCAAACTATAGAAAAAAAAACAAGATAGTAAACTACCCATCATCATCTTGCTCATCATCATATTCATCATCTTCTTCGAAATCTACTTTAGGCTCATAAGGTGTAAAGTGGGGTCAAGTATAGAATTCTACATTATGATCACTCCTCAAATATTTTGCCATAGTCTCATTATAAGAAATCCCATAATCCACATTCCTTTGCATATACTCATCATTATGATAATTTTGAGCCTCCATGGTTCTCATTTGAATTCTTATAGTCAAAATATCACCCTGCGGAGTAAGCAGTTGCTCCATAACATTCTCTAGAGTAGTGTTGGATGTAGAAGATCCAAAAGCAAAAGTAGAAGGTATATCACTGCTTGTACCCCTAGCTTTTTGTCCAGCATGCAACTCATATGTATGATCACTGGGCTTATTAATAGTTCTAAGAGGTTATAATAATTCTTCAGATCTATCATAACCCATTCATGATTGGTCACATAAAGTAAAGATTAAGGTTGGGTATCCTAAACCTCTAGTAGCCCCACTGATCCCCGATTTCTTTTATAAGGATTTATAAAGTTGACACCACTACGACACCAAAAACTTGATCAGTGTACTAAAAGTAAGTTGTGCAAAATTTATATATAAGTATAGGCAATTATTAAAGGGATTCTATGCAAGTATATGTATCATCATCAAGTAATAATGGACTTTCTATTTAAGCCCCAAATATCGATCTCACTAAGAAGGTTCAAATTTGCAAAGATAAATTTACTAGGAAATTCACAAAAAATCAAACGAAATTACTGTCACTAATTTTGAATGTTGAGATAAAAACTAAATTACTTAACTATTAGCAAAACAAAATGCAAGATTTAAACAGTAACTACTAATATACTAACTATGTTTATGTAATGAAAATTTCTTATATGAAAAATCATCCATCCCACCACAATGAGGTTATGGTGAAATGAGATGAGATAAATGTTTATAATATATATTGTGCCAAATAGGAGTAGTTTTAATTATCTACCCAGATACAGTGCATAGAAAATCATTGGCTAATCCCAGATTTAGTCCCTAAATTCGTGGCTATGCTAGGAGGATACCGACTCCCACTCTAGAGCTCCTACTTCCCTTCACCTGAAGGCTAACTTTCGCTTTAGTTTTTAAACACTAAGACCGAATTGGGGATTTTAGTTTGTCACCCTAAAGATTCTCCAATTCTACACCCAACAAAGAGTATTTCCCTATTTATTTGCACTTAATTCCATGAACAAATTTCTCCTCCATGAAATCAATTGTGATCCTCACTCTGTTGTAGAACTCATACTCTATTTCCCGGATCATATGTTTAACAATACATTTTAACAATTCAATTGCCAAATCAAAAAGTAAACTAAGTTCGGAGATGAAAAATCATCACAATTTATTTTATATTTGCATCCATGTTATCCCTTCATTTCACCATATCTCAGAGTATGGAGAAAGATAGAGGAAACTACTCAGACTTCATGAGAAAGATACAAAAAAACATAAATTTCATAAATAAAAGAAATTTCATACAACACTAATAAACAAACAACACTTATCTGAAACTCTTTCTCAAAAAAAATCCCTTGTAGCCTTTCCTTAAAAATGCAGGAAGAAGATATCTCTTTCTTTGCCCCTTCTCCAACACTCTTACAGAAAGTTTCACACTTTAATCTCACCACAAAAACTTTATTATAGAAAAAAAAATCACTAATTGACTCCACTGTGGTGGTGGATTGAAAATGGATTATGAAGAATGGCAAAAAAGGAGCGTGGTGGAACGTTGTGGAGTGAAAAGGAACATGAAGGAGTGAAGGAGTGAATGATTCTATTTACTGGTGAATTTTTGCCTCAAATAGAGCTTAGGGTTGGTTCTTCATGAGGTGCCTCCAAAATCTCTTTAAAAATCATCCAAATACGTCAAATCTTTTAGAAACAGGGTTTGACTCGACATTGGAACCGTCAGTTCCATTCTGGAGCCGTCGGTGCCAGTGTCCTGCAATTTAATTCGTTACTCTCTGTTTAAAGGAGCACTCAAAGCTCTTTTAGTGCCATCAGTGCCAAGTAAAATTCTCTGTCTTATCTGTTGTTCTGCGCGGTTGACGCTGCCCTTGGCACGGTCGGCGCAGAGTATTTCTTAAAAGACGTCATTTTGACTCCAAATTTCATCATTTTGGCTTGAAGTCCTAAAAATCAACAACCTGCAGAAAATCTTCAAAATATGTTCCATTAAAGTGCAATATCACCAAAAAGAAGTATAAAATATGGATCTAAAAATGCATATATTTTTGATGTATCAAAATACCCCAAACTTACATGTTACTTGTCCTCAAGTAACTCCTCTACTACAGAAATTATGACTTATGGTAAAGAATTTAACTTCTAGATTTCCATATTTTAGTTCTCTACACATAATAGTATAACTTAATAAAAACTCAAAACAACTCTAGTTAATACTAAAGGTGAAGGATATTCATCAATTAAGTCCAATATTTTTTATCCTCTATTTCTTTCAAGAAAAATTGCAATTTGCCATATTAAAGTTACTTAGAATATTCATATGAAAAAGAATTTCATAAAAATTTACTAATAATTAAGCTAATATTCAAATAAAATGTTTAGAAAATGTGTCCAAGTCTTTTTCCTTAAGTTGATTCAAGTGAAGTCAATTTTTAATTAGGCATATTCTCAAGCTTCTCCCCACATCTTTTTCTTTTTCTTTTCTTTTCAGGATCATTCTTTTAATCCCTTTTTATTTTCTTTCTCACTCTTTTTTTCATGTGAAAATTACTATGTCTGGATAGCCTCTAATGATTTTGAACTTCACTATCCTTTTCTTAAAGTCAAAAACTTTTTACATTTCTTCACTTGACAAATTTACATTAACTTAAAGATTTCATAAAGCTTAATTCTTTTTTTTTCAGATGAATCTCTTAAGATTTTTAATACTTCAAAAATACAAATTTTTTTTAATTAAAATAGGAAAACATATTCTTATTCTCTTTTACCAAATATCCAATTCTATAGAATTAACCATTATTATTGAAAATTTTTAATTAAATTTACTAAATATTTAGAAACATAAATATAGTTATCTAAAGTTAAATCTTAATAACAAAGATCATGTTAAATTTAGAATTTTGAAGATATAGTTAAATGAGGACAAATAAAATTACATTCCTTCTTTTTTTTTAAAAAAAAAAATTAATTTTTCTTCCCCCCAAAACTTAAAATTTGAAAAGATCTAGCATGAAGAACTTAAAAATAAAGGGTGAAAGAAAACATTAAATACATAAAGAAAATACATACTTGTTGAAGGTTTTGATTTTTTAAAATAAATTCTGAAATACTGCACAAGCTAATATGAAATACTATAAGGCTTAAAACATTAAATTGCACATAATACATATAAAATCTGCTGAGAAACAGTTAATTATATTACATATAATAAAATGTTGAAACTAATAACAGAACTAAACTAAATTATAGAAATGAAAATAGTTTTATAATTATAGTTTCACATTATAACATAACAACAGAGTCTCAAAATCAAATAAACAGTCTCAACAATATCACAAAACACATAACATAGTCACAAAGTACAATCACATACAAACTAGCAAAAAGATCACCAGTCATCATCTTCTTCTTCATCAACATCCAACTTGTGCTGTTGATATGGAGTATAAATAGAGTAAATAGGGTACTGAACTGAATGATCACTCATCAGGTATCTCACTAAAACATCATCATAAGAAGCATCATATTCAAACTTCTGTCAAATCAAATCATATGTATGAGCATTTCTGACATCCATGTTCTGTAATCTATGACAATTTCTGACATCCATGTTCTGTAATCTATGACCCATCCTCAAAACATCCCCCTGTTGAATCATCAACTAGTTTAATAGTTCCCTGTTACTAGGGTCACTAGAAGTAGGCTCAATAAAAGTAGGGGTCCTAGAAGTAGAAGGAATATCTCTGCCCTTACTTCCAAGTCTCCAATCAACATAGGACTGATGAGTCTTAATTTTTGCAGGCCGAATAGGTCTTTGAGGCTCAATCCTCTCTTCATCTGGTCTAAAATCAACTTCTGCCTGCTCACAAAGTGTGTAAATAAGAGCAGGGTGTGCCAATACACCAGTGGTCTCTCCTAGAGCAATAGATTGAGTGTTCATATAAATAAATTTATGTCCATCACTTGCTGAATATAGAAGTACAAGATGGGTTTATCTTTGGTCACCTCACTATGATGGTTTGTTGGAATCATTCTCTCAGAAATAAAATAATGACAAGCCTTAGATACTACATTTATCATAGAAAGGGAAAAGTTGACTTTAACTCCATTCCTTACTTTCCAAGCTCATTTCTTACAAGTCAGAAAAGAAATTATCTCATCTAAGGTCTCATTTGTAGCAGAAAATGAATGATACTGACATCTATAAACATCCTTCAATTGATAAAACTCTTTTATTTTTCTTGGAGTAAACTCTACCTTTTTGCCACGAACAAAAAAAAATCATCAAAAGCCTCCGGAAAGTTGGCATAAAATTTCATAACTATCCCAACAATCACATCAGCAGTAAAATAACAGGGGTTTTTCCACTACCGAGCAATAATTAATCATTCAACTTCTCCTCCCAAATTTTTGAAACCATGAACCGGAATCACCTTTTTATTTTCACGAAGACTATGAAATCGAGCACTAGATTTAGAACCAACAATTTTTTGCTTGTCATAATCTATTTTTCTTTTACTCGCTCTAGGTGCCATAGGAAATCTAA
>NEWO01000544.1:283743-301488 GCA_003013225.1 Phalaenopsis aphrodite | reverse complement strand
ATTTTGAATTGTTTTATATTTTGAATGTTGTGGAGGTGAATTTTATCTTGGTTGATTTTAGTTTTAGTTTTTGTTTTGATTTTGTGGCTATCTTAACAGTTTTAGTTTTCAAGCAAGGTGACATTGTTGTTTAGTATATAAGTTTGCTGGTATAAAAGTACAGTATGAAAGTACAAGAAAGATAATGCTAAAAACTACAAAAGCATACATGGCGAGTCTTCTCGTTCCACCACCTGAAACTCAAAAGGCATGTTAAGGTAGTTTATATGAAACAAGGAAGTAAAATTTTGACGACCTATCTATCCCTACGTCATATCTTGGTAGGTCCTTAGGATTTTAATTAAGGATGATGTTGCGAAGCAAAATATATTAAGTTTAGTAGATGTGCGAGGTATCCAACAGATCTAGAGAAAGAAGCAGACCCATGCTATTCTCCTGCTGCCTGGTGAAAAATCCTGAGTTCTTTTAAACTTATTATGTTGCTTAATAATTCATTTTGTAAATACCTTTGGTGCTCAATGAATATTGATGTATCAATTATCCCTAAGAATAGGGTAATTATCATTTGGAATTTAATTTTGAAGATTATGTGGGTGAAGACACTTAAAGAACCAAGTTTAAGAGACTTAGCCAAATTTTGACTTGGGCCTGTAGTGTTTGAAGGATGTTTTAATTTTCAATGATGTTTACTTTTCTAATCCTTATATAAATGAAATTTGATTTAGCCTAAGTCACTACTAAGCCCTTAAGACCTAGGTGAGTGTCCTAATTAGTTTTGAAAAGGTTAAGCTTTAGGAGGTCATGATTCATGATTTGAATTTTATTTGAAAATCAAAATAAGGGTATTAAATTAATTTGTTATTGAATTCAAAAGTCATACCCCTAAGTCTTAGGTTCATTTTCTTTTAATAAACTTCCAAATTTTAATAATCTATAAATTTATTAACTTATCTTTTCAATTAAGAAAGTAAGGTTAATTTCTACCAATTAACCCCTTGTGTTTCAAAAATCCAAATAAACTGATTAAGGTTAGGGGTTGCTGAGATTGACTTTATATATGCTTAAAAATACAAGAACTTGTTATCACTGCTAGAAGATTTAATTCCTCGGCAACGACGCCAAAAACTTGACAACTGTTATAGATTTAATAAAGATGTATATAAAATATTCAATAATTACAAAGTCACACTTATCAACGCAAGTATACGTATCGCTCAAGTAATAAAAAGCTCTAATGGAATCCTGAATATCAATCTCACAAGGAGTAATATTAGAGGCTACAAACTAAGATTTTAGAAAATCAATACTTAATCACAACAATATAGTTCAAATTTCTTATCCGACACTAATAGGAAATTGAAATAAATATGTAATTTTAATAACTCTTAAATAACTAATTCTACTAATAAAGTTTCTAATGTGAAGTTCAATATAAAAGAAAACATCCTTCTCCTTATCAAGAAATTAAAATGAATTGATGGAGTGAATTAGTTCAAATTGGATTGTGCCAAATAGGAGCATACCTATTCTTTACCCTTTGGTCCAGGCATAATGAACATTGACTATCCTATGCTTGTTTACTGAATCCGCGGCTAGGCTAGGAGGATACCCAACTCTCACTTCAAAGCTCCCACGTTCCCCTCGCCTGAGGGATAACCTCTACACTTCAACACCCAAATGATATGACCGAATTGAGGATTTTAGTCTGTCACTCTAAAATCTCCATATCTATGCCCGATAATTTTTTTCCCTATTTATTTGCATCCAAATTTCAAGGACTTTGACCTCTCTGAATCTTGAAAGTAATCTTCACTTCAGTTGTAAAACTCAACATATTTTAACAAATCAATTTTCTAGATTGAAAGTAAATTAAGATCGCAGTGAAAAGATCATCACAACTTATTTAACATTCTCAAGGCTCAACCAATTCAAATTACCATTTCATAAAATCTCAAGACAAGGAGAAAGACAGAGAAAACTACTCAGAACTCATGGGGAAGATACGACAAAACTCAGAATTTATATATAAAAGCAAAGTCATAAAAACTACAATAAGTAAATACCACTCATCTCTAACTCCTCCCCAAGGAAACTCCTCAAAGTTCCTCTAAATCTCTTTCTTTCTTTACAGTACATATAATTCTTCTTCGAAGCAGTAAGGAGGAAGAAATCTCTCACTTTCCCTTCACTCTTACAACCTCTTAAAGAATTCCTCACAATCTAACCCTAAATTAAACTCTTTACACTCTACACACTCTACACACCCTACACTCTCTCTACACACTCTACACACTCTATAATTTTGGCCAAAAGTTTCTCTTAAAGTTGTAGAAAAGTTTTCCCAAGAGTTGTCTAAGAATCCCCTAAAAAATCATCCACATTGAATGAACCTATTGAGATAATCACCGATCTCGCCGTCGGTGGCCTCGAAGGTGTCGTTGGCGACCATCTAGAAAATTTTATTCTGAACTCTTGGAAAAAAACCCGCCGTCAGCGCCGTTGGGCTCGCTGTCGGCGCCACAGTTCAAATCTTCATATTTTGGTCCTTTTCACTCCAAATTCACTCCTTTTCGCATCTTTTTGCTCCAATGACCATAATTCAACAAACCTGCAACAAAACATAAAAAATATCTTTCATTAAAGTGCAATATCATCAAATTTAGTGTAAAATAGGTATGAAAATCTCAACATATTTTTCTTTGGTCAAAATCCCCCAAACTTAACTATTACTTATCCTAAAGTAATTTTAGTACTACATAAAAGTTATGATCTATTGTAGTAAAATTTTAATTCAGAAATACTATAATTTTAATTTAAGTAAATACCATAGTGAGATTTTCATAAAAAAATCAAGTAATTAAATTAACTCTCTAGGTATAAGATTATCTAGTCATTAAGTTTAAGAATTTTAGTTTTCTATTCATTTCAAGAATCACTATATGTTGTAATATCTAGTCACTTAGAATATTCAGGAATGTATAAAGTCACAATAGTTTAGGAATGTATAAAGTCACTATATGTTGTAATTAGAATATCAAGTCACTATAGTTTAGGAATTTCATGAGAACACTACTAGTAAAAGTTGTTAATCCATAAATATAAGTTCAAGAATATATTTAGGTTTTCCCTTTAGGTAGGTCCAAGTGAAGCCAATTTTTTATTAGGCATCTCCTCAAGCTTCTACTAACTTTTATACTTTTTACTTTTTTTTTTCTCATTTCGATTATTTTCAATCCTATAATTTTTTCTTTTCTTTTCACAGATTATTGTCAATCTTTTCTTTTTCTTTTTCAAGTGACGATTACTATATCTGGATAGCCTTTAATGATTTTGAACATCACATTTCTTTCCTTAAATTTGAAACTCAAAGCATTCCTTTACTTTATAAGTGTTTCATAGCTTTTACATCATTGAGCCCCAATCTTTTTTTCTCAAATGAATTTCCAAAATTCTTAACACTTCAAAATATTATTTCCTTTACTTTAAATAGTTAATTATAGTCTTGGTCTTTTATACTAAATATCTTAATCTACAAAATTAATTTTCCTTACAAATAATATTCATTTAATTCTACCATAATATTTAAATATATATAAAATATAGTTCTCTGAATTAAATTCACTACATAAAATTATATTAATAATTTTTGAAAATATTTAAATTGATAACATCTAATAGTTAATCTTTTTCTTCCCTCCCCCAAACTTAAATTTTTCAATATGGAATGATACAGGGGGAATGAAAAATTCTAAATATAAATCATACCTCACTACTTTAAGCATTGTCATTATTCTGAAATTTTGGAGTCCTTCTAAAAATTTTTACTTCAATTGGTTTGTAATATTTGGAGCTTTTTATACATATAAATTATTAGAGAATTTGTTGGGTAATGAAATTTTGAAATAAATACAAAACTAAACATTATACAAACATAATATTTCACTAACACATCCACAATACTAAACAAAATACAATTACAAAGATATTAAAATGTAAATAAAAATCACATCACGTTACAATTTTACAAAGTACTAATCAACATCTATTATAACTACACATGCAAATTTCGACTACCACACTAAACAATTATAAAAATAATTAAAAATTATCTAATTGCAACATAAAAATAAAAATGAAAGTACAAACAAACAAACATCTCTCTCTATTACACAAATCATAAAAATAAAAGTAAAACAATTACTATCATGTATCAAAATCCCATGTTATATCTTCATCTCCCTGGTCAGCAGGTGGATTGGGCTGATACTGAGTATAACGGGGGCATTCAGGAAAAGTAACATCAGGCTCACCTCTGTAGTACTGGGCCTGAGCTTCGTAGTAAGCTATCTCAAAGTTAGAATGCCTCTGTAGGTACTCACTATCGTATTCATGTCTATGTTCTAATCCCCCAATTCTTTGATGTATTAGTTCTATAATCTTTCACTGCAAGGTCAACTCATTCATTATATCATTCAAGATAGGTGAACTAGAGGAAGGAAGGTCATAACTAGTAGAGGGGATATCTCTACTAGTAGAAGGTTCTTGACTCCTACTCCCATATCTCCATTTTACATGGGATTCATATGTCTTCAAATTAGCTTTACTAATGGGTTTCATAGGGTAAACCCATTCTTCATCATATCCAGATTTAACTCTAGAAAGTTGGCAAAGTGCATAAATGAGGCCAAGATGTCCTAGTCCTCCACTTGTTTCACTCTTTACTGTGGTCAATATATACTTAAAAGTAATTCTCCCTACATTTATAGTTTGATTATCCTGAATACAAAAATTTAGATAAGCTCTATCTCTTGTTACCTCACTATGGTGATAGGTAGGTAACAAAGTAGAGGAAATAAAATAGTGCCACGCTTTAGATGTGCCATTCAACATGGAAGTAGAAAAATTGACCCGTTCTCATTTCTTTTATCTTCAACGTCCCTTTCCCATCAATGAGAAAGCTGATGACATCATTAAACGGGCCTTCCATTGTACTGAAGGTTTCATAATGGCAGCTATAGGAGTCTGAGACTTCATAAAAGGAGTTAATGTGGGCGACACTAAATTCAACAGAAAATCCCTGCACTCGAACGGTTCCGTCCTCAGAATAGTATACATTGGCATAAAATTCTTTCACAATATTTGAAACAACCTTATTGGTTGTATAACAGAAGTTTTCCCACCTTCGTTTGATAATAACTCATTCAATTTCTCCTCCCGGGCTCTCAAAAACTCGATCTTATATACATTTATTCCCTTCAAATATTGAAGTAAATCTCGACTGAGCCTTCGCATTGATGAAGAGAGACTCGTCAAACTTAAGTTGCCTCTTTTTTCATAGAGCCATGTTAATCTAATCAAAATTATATAAAAAAATTCTAAAATACACTTCAAATACTCAAATAATGGCTTCCAAGACTTCAAAACTAAATTCCATGAATTTCTTCCAAATTTTTTCTCCACATTCTTAATGTTTTTGGTCCTTCTCAATGTGGAAAAAATTCAAGGTGTAAATAAAAATTTTTAGGTTGGAGTTAAGCTCTTACCGAAAGATGATAAAATCTGCTGTCTAAATGCTTTGAAATTGCCCCCAAATCCAAGATCTTCAAGCCCTAGATCGAAATTTTTTTTTCAAGAGGAAGGGGGTGATGAATAGTGGCAGTTGACTGGTCAAAATCACGGTTAAAGTGTTCTTTCGGGATCTCGCCGTCGGTGTGGTCTTTGGCACCGTCAGCGTGCTCTGTTAAATTAATAACCTAAGTCTCGGGAAAAATCCGTTATCAACGACGTCGATGGAGCCGTCGGGGAGATTTTCAAAATTGTGTCAATTTCCAAATTTTTGCGATGTAGATCAATTTCAAGCCTCGACGATATCCGTTCAATCATTATGGACTTAAATTTTGAGTGATTAAATGATGTACTAACACAAGTAAACATTCACAACACAAAACTCCACATATATATATAAATTCCAAGAATTACAATACATGTTAGAAGACACACATAAGTTTGGTATTTTCTCAACCTTGATACATCAACTCAGCGTCTCAATCCAAGCCATAACTCTCTAAACACTGAAAACAAGCATCCTATGCTCAATCTCAACTATACTGAGATCTAAAACCAAATTTGAAAGCAAAGCAAACAAAAAGTTCAAATCAAATTACACACATAGACATACAGGTAGCAAGGTAAATCTATTACTCTTCTGATTCAGTGCTTGTTTCTCATCTGAGATCATCCATTAATTGAACATGAACGAAGAGGTTATAGAAGGGTCGGTATGGGAATTCTTCAATAGAGTCATATTCTATCAATCCCATCTTTCTCATCAATTGTGTCAAACTTCCTTCGATATGTCCAGAGTGATCAAAATTCTATTTCATCGTCCAGTCTAGATGATCGAAAAAATTAGAGATATTGTTAATTGTATTCATAACATTTTATACCTCTTTCTTCAATTTTTTGATTCTACGTAAGATCACTAGTGTCTTGTCTGTAACTAAAGGCTGAATAGGAACTGAATTCTGAGATGATTGATCCATAGTAGTAGTCATGTCATTCACAGCTTCATTGGCTGGGAACCTCTTGGTTGGATCCAAAGGCTTCCAAGGTAGAAGTACCTTTTCCCAATTCTTATAAGATACTTGGAAATGACTGCAGAGTAAGAAAATTGTTGAAGGATGTTCAAGCCCATAAGTTGATCCATGAACGATCTGGCCCAAAACAGACTTCACAATTATCGATCCAATATCAATCGGCAGTCCCATTTGGATACAATAATTCAAAAGAACACTTTTATTGGTAACTTTACTGATCTTCATTGTCGGTAATAGTTTTGCAGAATTTAAGAAGTGCCAGTATTTAGAAACGGGGTTTAGAAGTGTCGCAGAAAAACTAACAAACCCATTTTCTCTCATTTCCCAGTCTTTAATTTCGTCCGTCAAATATTGGTAGATCTCATTCATCAGGTTTCTTATTGAGATGAAGTTGGAATAATGATAGATGGGAACATTTTTGATCATATATAACTCATTAGTCTGTGCAAAAGTAGAAGTTATCCATCTACCTAGCACATAGACGACTCCCTGGTTTATTCCATGCAAATTAGCATAAAACTCCTTCACCACATGAAGAACTACGGCGGTTGTAGTGTAGCACAACACTTCTCATCTTCATCGCACAATCATCTCTTCAAATGCTTTTGAAGGATTGTTCAATCATCGCTTCATGAATCCTCTTTCTTTGATTAATCTCCTCTTTGTCATTAATTTGTTGAAGATTCGCTACGCCTCGAGTCTAATGAACTTTCTCCGGTTGAACACTCGCAATCTAGGGTTTTCAGGGGAATTGGACGCCATAGGGACGAATTTGGTGGAGTTTCAATTCATTTTTTGGGAAATACAAACTTAGAAACCGAATTCGGAAGTTTATAGGAAGTAACTCCCACATAAAACAACCAAAATCTGTCATTTCAAACTTTGGAAACCGTCATCCCGCCATTCTCATCGTCGGCGGCGTCGATGGCGCCTTTGGTTAGCCTTTAGAATTAATTGCCTGGACTCACAGAAAAAACCTGCTGTCGGCGGCGTTGATGGCACCATCGACGCCCAAGGAAAAAATTTTACTGTTTTGCTTTGGTCCGAATGCGTTCTAATTTTTTCTATGGATTAAATTTTATTATGATTCAAGGGTAAATATGAGTAGTAGAGTTCAATACTACCACAAACTAATCATAATTTCAAATAAAACTATTATAATCATAATAAAAATAAAGATAACTATGGGTTGCCTCCCATAAAGTGCTTGGTTTAACGTCGTCAGCCCGACCTATTCAGATATTATTCAGGTTGACTGATCATTAAAACCTTTTTAAAATTTGGTCTTTTACCCTCAAAATATGGCCTTAATCTGTGTCCATTTACTTTAAATCTATTCCCAGTCTTTTGATCTTCAATTTCAATAGCTCCATAAGTATAAACTTGAGTCCCAGTAAAGGGTCCTAACCAGCGAGACTTTAATTTCCCAGGGAATAACTTCAGACTTGTTTAGTAAAGCAAAACTTCTTGTCCTGGTTCAAAGTTCTTCTGGTTAATCTTCTGATCATGTCGTAACTTTAGTTTCTCCTTATAAATTCTTTTGTTATCATAAGAATCATTTCTTAATTCTTTCAATTCATTCAATTGTAACAATCTCTTCTCGGCAGCATCTTTCAAATTATAATTAAATTCTTTAATTACCCAATATGCTTTTTGCTCCAATTCTATTGGTAAGTGACAAGTCTTTCCAAAAAACAGCCTGTAAGGAGTCATTCCATTAGGAGTTTTATAAGCAGGGCTTACCTGTAAGCCCATAATGCGGTATCCAGTCTAGTGGACCAATCTACTCTACTAAGGTTTACAGTCTTCTTAAGTATTTGTTTAATCTCTCTATTAGAAACTTCAGCTAACTCACTGGTTTGAGGGTGATAGGAAGTAGAGATTCTATGAATAATATTAAACTTTTCTGCCAATCTCTGAATGTATTTATTCCTAAAAAGGGATCCTCTGTCAGTGATAATCATCATCAACATTCCGTATCTAGTGAAAATATTTTTAATTAAAAAATCTTCATCACAATGAGGTAAAGCTTGTGCTTCAATCCACTTTGAAATGTAGTCTACTGTAATTAATATGTATAAGTTCCCATATGAAGGAATAAATGGTCCCATGAAATCTAATCCTCAAACATCAAAGATCTCAACTTCTAACATGAAATTCATAAACATTTCATTCCTTCTAGATATATTGCCTACTCGTTGATATCGATCACAAGTTTTTATGTCTCTATAAACATCTCTAAAGAGAGTGGGCCAATAGAATCCAGCTTGTAAAATTTTATAAGCAGTTTTATCAATCCCAAAATGTCTTCCAAATTCAGAATCATGACATTTCTGAATGATTAGTTCAGTTTCTTCATAAGGTACACATCTTCTCATAACAAGATCCTTACATTATTTATATAAACTAGGTTCATCCCAAAAATATTATTTGCATCATGAATGAATTTTCTTTGTTGTTGAAATGTCAGCATAGGTGGAAAAATATCACTTACAATATAATTAACAATATCAGCATACCATTGTATTTTTCACTCATTAATATTATAAAGTTGTTCATCAAGGAAACTGTCTGTAATTTCATTATTGCTGTCAGATAATTAATGATTTTCTAATCGCAACAAATGATCAGCAATTTGATTATCAGTTCCCTTTCTATCAATAACCACAAGATCAAATTCTTGCATCAAAAGTATCCATCTAATTAACCTTGGTTTGACATCCTTCTTTTGCATCAGATATTTAATACTAGAGTGATCAGTGTACAACAATTTTAGTACTAATTAAATATGATCTAAATTTGTCTAAAGCATACACAATGGCCAGTAACTCTTTTTCAGTAACAGTATAGTTAATTTGAGCATTATTAAGAGTTTTACTAGCGTAGTATATAACTTTAAAAATCTTTTCATACCTTTGTCCAAGAACAGCTCCAATATCATAATCAGTTAGGAGAAACTATAATAAGGGCTGTGATTAATTTTTCTTTTAATAACTCAAAAGCATTTAAACAGTGTTCATTAAATTCAAATTTTCCTTCCTTTTCTAAAAATTGGCATAGAGGTTTAATAATTTTTGAAAAATCTATAATAACACGCCTCTAAAAACCAACTTGTCGAAAAAAGTTTTAACCTCTCTTACATTAGTAGGAGGTTTTACTTTAGATATAACTTGAATTTTTGCAAGGTCTGCTTCCATACCATTTTTGAAAATTTTATGCCCTAACACAATTCCTCCTGCAACCATAAATTGACATTTCTCTCAATTTATAATGAAATTAGTTCTTTCGCATAACTCCAAAACTTTTTTAAGATAATTTAAGCATGTGTCAAATGATGTTCCAAATAAATAGAAATCATCCATAAATACTTCCAATCCATCATCAATTAACTTATTAAATATAAACATCATACATATCTAGAATGTTGCAGGTCCATTACATAATCTGAAAAAAGTTCTTCGAAAAGCAAAATTTCTAAAAGGACTAATAAATGTTGTCATTTTTGATCCTTAGGAGGAATAGGAATTTGATGGTAATCAGTATATCCATCTATAAAATAAAAAAATTTGTGCCCAGCAAGTCTATCTACTATTTGGTCTAAAAATGGTAAAGGGAAGTGATCTTTCCTAGTGACAGTATTTAATTTTTTATAATCAATGCAAATACGCCACTCAGTAACTTTTTCGATAGGTATTAATTCATTATTGTCTTTTGTTTCATTAGTCACTCCTTCTTCCTTAGGAACACAATGAGATGGACTTACCCAAGAATAGTCTGAAATATGATATATAATTCCAGTGTCCAACCATTTCAAAATTTCTTTCTTGACTACTTCTTTCATCATTGGGTTTAATCTCCTTTATGGATCAACTTTTGGTTTATATTGTTCATCATGTATAATTCTGTGCATACAAATTGAAGGACTGATTCCCTTAATATCAGCTAAGGTCCAACCAAAAGCTTTCTTATATCTTTTTAATGTATCCAAAAGTCTTTGCTCTTGCACATCATTTAATTATGAAGATATATGAACAGGCAGTGTAGATGAGTTTCACAGAAACACATACCTCAAGTGGTTAGGCAATATTTTCAACTCAAGTTCAGGTGGTTTTATAATTGACGGAACTAGATACTTGTCAGCATTTCTTGTAATATCCAGCATCTCAAATCTTACCTAAATATAATCTAATTCTTCATTTTTTATTTCATTTAAAATAAATTCATCTCTGTCTTCAAATTTATCTTTCTCTTCTAAATGTTCTTTAAAATGATCATTCAATAGATGTTCACTAATTTCCATGCGAAAAAATTCATTATCTCTTTCAATTGTAGGGTATTTCATAAATTTTGCAATGTTAAAAGTCACTTCTTGATCATTAACTGTCATAGTTAATTTTCCCTTTTGAACTTCTATCATAGCTTTTCTAGTAGCTAAAAATGGTCTCCCTAAAATGATAGGTCTTTCCATATCTTCCTCCATATCTAAAATAATGAAATCCACAAGAAAGATAAATTTATCAACTTTTACTAACACATCTTCTATAACTCCCTTAGGATAAGTAACTGAACGATTCGCTAACTGAAGAGTTACAGAAGTAGGTGAGACTTCTCCTAATCCTAATCTTTTGAAGATTGATAGAGGCATAAGATTAATGCTAGCTCCCAAATCACATAAAGCTCTTCCATAAAACTTTTTACCGATAGCACACGGTGTAGTGAAACTACCTGAATCTTTTAATTTTTCATGAAGCTTCTTATGAATAATTGCACGACACTTTTCGCTAAGTGCAACAGTCTCATTATCAGTGAACTTTCTTTTCTTGTTCAAAATATCTTTCATAAACTTTACATAATTGGGCATTTGCTCTAAAGCTTCTACGAAGGGAATATTTACCATTAATTTCTTAAGAATTTCTATAAACTTGGAAAATTATTTATCCTTTTTGTGTTGCTTCAATCTTTGAGGAAACGGTGGTGGAGGTTTCTCCACAGTAATTTTCATTTGTGTAAGTGGATATTCTAAATCTTGATATTCATGATCCTTTTTTTTACGTATCCACTTTCTCTTTTTCAGTTTCCGTTTCTTTCTGCACTCTTGTTTCTAATTCTTTTCCACTTCGTAATTATATCACTTTTATCTATTCTTTTCCTTGACCGTTAGGATTAAGTTCCACAGTACTAGGAAAAGTTCCCAATGTTCGGTTACTAAGTGTAGTAGCGATATGCCCCAATTGATTTTCAATATTCTTAATAGCAGTTCCTTGATTTTGTAACTGATTTCCTTGAATTTGTAATTGATTTCCTTGATTCTACAATTGTTGACCCATGTTTAATATCATCTCTTCCATAGACAACTTCTTTTCCTGAAATTGAGTGTTACTGTTAAATCCTGGGGGATAAGGTTTATAATTAATATTTCCTTGGTTGGATGATTTTCCCTATGGGTTCACTGGGTTTTTCTCCCATTGATGATTTGTAGAAGAATTGTTATTCCAATTAAAATTAGGAGGATTCTTCCAACTTGGGTTATAATAGTTCGAATAAGGGTTGTTGGGTCCATTATTAATAGCATTTAAAGTCTCATACGAAGGTTGAACATCCACAATTTGCCAAAATGAATTCTCATCCATAATAGTAGGTGTTGGAGAATAAATCAATCCATAATGATCTAATTTATGTGATATTGTAGCAATCTGCAAAGCTAACATAGATATTACATCAGAATCGTGGATACTAGCTACTCTTTTAGGATTTACCTTTTTGGAGGGCCATTGAAAATTGTTGGTATTCATCTCTTCTATTAACAAATAAGCATCATCAAAAGATTTTGACATTAAAGAACCACCAGCCGTAACATCTCTGTTCAATCTAAGTGATCCCACTAATCCATTATAAAAAGTTTAAATTATCAACCAATCTGGTAACGAATGATGAGGGCACTTCGTAAGAAGAAGTTTAAATCTCTCTCAAGCTTTATATATCAATTCTCCATCAATCTGATGAAATGATGTTATGTCATTTCTAAGTTTAGCAGTTTTGGATGGAGGGAAATATTTGGATAGAAATTTCTGGGAAACTTCTCCCCAAGTTCTAATAGATCTAGGTGCTAAAAAATTTAACCACATCTTTGCGTTATCCCTAAGTGAAAAAAGAAAAAGTCTAAGTCTAACAACATCGTTTGAAACTCTGTCATATTTAAAGATAACACAATGTTCTAAAAAACTAGCGAGGTGTAAATTAGGATCTTCATTTGGTGTACCTCCGAATTGATTGTTTTGTACTATTTGGATAATAGTAGGTTTAAGCTCAAATGAATTAGCAGCTACATCAGGATTTCAGATAGAAAAGTGAAGTTCATCTGCTGTAGAATTTGCATAATCTCGTAGAGGTCTAGGTTGATGTTCATTTTTTATTCCTTGATTGTTCACTTTATTTTCCATTGTGTCAGGATTTCTAGGTTCTCTTGTTAGTTTTCTAATTCTTCTTACAGTGCGCTCAAATTCCGAATCGTAGTGGGTGAGATTTTCAGGTCCAAATTTACTCATACAATTGAAATCAGTACACAGAAAAATAGTTAATTAAATATGAAAGTAAGTTAAAATTCCAGTAAAAGTTTTCTAATAGTCCTAATTTTTTCATTACTCTAATTATGATTCTTGTTTACTCCCCAACAATTGTGCCAAAAACTTGACAGCGACTTTATATATGTTTAAATATATAAGAATTTGATACTGCTGCTAGAAGATTTAATTCCCTGGCAACGACGCCAAAAACTTGACAGCGGATATAGATTCTATAAAGATGTATATAAAATATTCAATAATTGTAAAGTCACACTTTTCAACGCAAGTATACATATCGCTCAAGTAATACAGGCCTCTAATGGAGTCCTAGATATCGATCCCACAGGGAGTAATCTTCGAGGTTGCGAACTAAAATTTTAGAAAATCAATACTTAATCACAACAATATAGTTCAAATTGCTTATTTGTCACTAATAAGAAATTAAATAAATATATAATTTTAATAACTCTTAAATAACTAATTCTACTAATAAGGTTTCTAATGTGAAGTTCAACATATAAGAAAGCATCCTTCTCCTTGTCAATTAGTTCAATTAGATTGCGCCAAATAGGAGCATACATATTCTTTACCCTTTGGTCTAGGTATAAATAACATTGAATAATCCTATGCTTGTTTACTGAATCTGCTGCTAGGTTGGGAGGATACCGGCTCTCACTTTGGAGCTTCCAGGTTCCCCTCGACTGAGGACTAACATCTACACTTCAGCACCCAAATGATAAGACCGAATTGAGGATTTTAGTTTGTCACTCTAAAATCTCCATTTCTACGCCCGGTAATTTTATTTCCCTATTTATTTGCACCCAACTTTCAAGGACTATGAACTCCCCGAATCTTGGATGTAATCTTCAGCTTAGTTGTAAGACTCAACATATTTTAAAAAATCAATTGGCCAGATTGAAAGTAAATTAAGATCAAAGTGAAAAGATCATCACAACTTCTTTAACATTCTTAAAGCTCAACCAATTCAAATTACCATTTCACAAAATCTCAAGATAAGGAGAAAGACAGAGAAAACTACTCAAAACTCATGGGGAAGATACGACAAAACTCATAATTTATATATAAAAGCAAAGTCATATAAACTATATTAATTAAATAGCACTTATCTCTAATTCCTCCCCAAACAAACTCCTTAAAATTCCTCTGAATCTCCTCCTTTCTTTACAGTACACAGAATTATTCTCCGAAGCGATAAGCAGTAAGAAATCTCTCACTTCCCTCCACTCTTACAATCTCTCGAAGAATCCTCACAATCTAACCCTATATTAAACTCTCTACACTCTACACACTCTACACACTCTAGACTCTCTCTACACACTCTACACACTCTCTAATTTTTGGCCAAAAGTTTCTCTTAAAGTTGTAGAAAAGTTTTCCTAAGATTGGCCTAAGCATCCCCTAAAAAATCATCCACATTCAGTGCACCTGTTGAGATAACTGTCGAGCTCATTGTCGATGGCCTCTAGGGCATTGTCGGCGGTCTTCTAGAATATTTGATTCAAAACTCTTGGGAAAAACCTGCCATCGACACCGTTGGGCTTGCCGTTGGCACCGTTGGGCTTGTCGTCGGCGTCGTTGGGCTCACTGTAGGCATCCTTGTTCAAATCTTCATATTTTGGTTCTTTTCACACCAAATTCGCTCCTTTTGTATCTTTTTGCTCTAATGACCATAATTCAACATACCTTCAACAAAATATCAAAAATACCTTTCTTTAAAGTGTAATATCATCAAAATCATTATAAAATAGGTATGAAAATCTCAACATATTTTCTTTTGGTCACCATTTCCCTCCTTGAATTAAGCCTAAATGTTAATTAAGCCTAAATTTCCAAAATTACACATTTGCCCTTAAGGTTCTAACACTTCATAACTTTCAAATTCATTCCAAATGAATTTGAAAATTTTATCCTTCCTCATTCATGGGTCAATTAAGACATCAGAAGAGAAAATATGATTTTTGAAATTTAATTTAGTTTATATAATTATTTTCATGCAAAAATAGCATTTTTAAAAGAAAATTCCTAACTTGACCAAGTAAAATGCTAATCCCTTGAAATTTTTATTGGACTTAGACTTAAACTAGAAAAGCCTTTGGATAAAATTTAATGATTTTTTGAATTTTAGTTGAATTTTAAGAATAATTTTAAATTATGGGGTGTTTATTAAGTATAAAATATTTTAAATAGAGAAAATTAAGTTTTATATTTTTGAAAAATCGTCCTGAGGTTAGAGAACTTAAAGGAGAAGATTTTATACTTTTCCTGAGTTTTATTTGATTTATTAGAGAACTTAGAGGTTAGTGAAAACCCATTTTTTGCCTTCAAAAATTATTTTTAAGCTTTAAAATTAAGTATCTTTATTCAGAAAATTAGGAAAAATATTTTAATTGTTCCTAAGTGCTTAAAAAGAAATTTAGAACATTTCCATGAATTTTATTATTAATGTAATTTTTATGGATTTTTTATTATTTAAATATTTAAAATAGGTTAAAAATCAAGTTTTTATTTTAAACTCAATTTTTTTTTAGAAAATACCCCTGACCACAGAGAACTTAAATAAACTCAAAGTGCTTTGAAGTTTTTATGGTGAGTTCTCTACATCCTAAAAAATAGTGGAGATAAAAAATCAAGTCATTTTGTTGTTTGTATTTTTTAAAATTAATTATTTTAGTAATTTAGGGTTTGTAAAGATGAGGTGTATTTTGAATGGCTTGGCTCATGAGAAATTTTCTCAAAGGCTCTCGGACATCATAAACCTTCCAAAATTTTCTTGGATTTTTATAAACAACATGTTAATTTCCATGATTATTTTAACCAAATAATGCATATAGACTTGAAAAATATGATTCTTTATCTAGGGACCTCGTCTGACTTTAGAAAAAAAAAAAGGAATGTTACCTAAGTTAGAGGCAACAATATGCTTAAATTTCAAGAAGTGATGATATCACCACATGCATGGAGAATCAAAACATCCAAATTAATATTTAATTAATTAAAGATAAAATATATATCACATGGACGTAAAATTATTTCCACATTGTTCTCCTCAGTTCACTAAGCAAGTGAGTATTTTTATTTTATTTTGAGATTTTTCGACACCAAGATATGAATTTTTGAAGCTAAGGATCATTTTATGAATTAATTAAATCCCAATTTATTTATTTAAACGTGCGAAGCCGCCTCAACCTACGTCGGCTCTAAAGCTTCACGCGGCACGCTCCGATTCGACGTCGTCGTCTACCTCAACGCTGACTTGACCCGCACTTTATGTTTCAAAGAGTTGTCCAACTTGATCTCAACCGTCCATCTGATGCATGCCAAATTGAACGATGCTCTGTCATCGTCCCCGATGGCCTAGCCCGAGAACCATCCATCTTCTAAGCTTAATATCTCCCTCATTTCTTAACCAAATTAAATGATTTTTTTTAAAATGCTCGCCTAGACTAGAGGAACATATTTATACGGTTATGATGTTATGAAATCAACTCAAAAAAAATGGAGAGTTCAAATAGGCTTGGGAATAAAAAAAGTATTATACCTTGGCTCTGAGAAGAGAAGCTACAATCAGAGGTTCTTGACATGTTTGTTGGGATCCAAAGAGTCTAGGGAATGAGCCTCTAGTCTTGGTGTAAAGCCAAGGTGTGATTTTGATCAAGACCAATTTTGGGTGTTGGTCTCGAGCTATTGTAGAGGCTGTTTTAGAGGGTAATTTGATGGGTTTTTTTTGCTCTTGCTATTGTAAAGGTGTGGGCACAAGCAATTGAAGTTTGGTGGAGTTTTCATGGATGTCCTGTTTCTGCCTTAATTTTCAAGCTCAAAATTAGAGTCACAGGGGGAATCGAAGGGAATGGAGTGATTGGAATGGGCTGTGGAGGTCTCAAAGAAGCTCTATGAGTGATTTGGGAAGCTCTCTCTGAGAAAATTTTAGCTCACCTCCCATGGCCTTGGAGGAGAGTTTTTTTAAAAATGGTCATGGGGTGGCTCTCAAGGTAATAGTTTGGGTGCATTATGGTGCTTAGGTGGAGGGCAGGAGAGCTCTACAATTTGATTTGGCTAAGCTGGCCTCTAGGTTTGATTTGGGTGAAATTCAAGAGGGGGTGGCCCTCATTTTTAGCTTTTCTGGTGATAAGGTCGGTCGGCCACGGTAGGGGGCATCCGGGGGAATCTGTCAAAGCAATTTAATGCAATGGGATTTAGTTTTAGTAAGGGAATCTTAAGTATGTGCTTTTTTGAAAAAAAAACATATACCTTTATTTGAGGGAGTTTTGGTCCATGGATTAGTTTAGGTGGTTAGATGGGTTTTGGCTCAGTCTTAGGGTCTAACCAATGGCTGAGGTGGAGTTAATTTGATTACTTTAAGGTGCTTTGGTCATGTTTAATGCATGGGTTCAAGTCATTAAAGTTTTGATTTGGTGTCGGTTAGCCATGTTTATTGACCCAATTGATTGAACAATATTGTGTAGATGATTGTTATGAAGATCTTTGGTGAAGGGTTGAAGTGATTTTGAGTTCAATTGGTAGGTCAATTTGAGGGATTTTTGAAATTTGGTCAATTTGGGGATATT
>NEWO01000544.1:254157-278672 GCA_003013225.1 Phalaenopsis aphrodite | reverse complement strand
TAAAATCTATGTTGAAGTCTATGGTACCGCCTTGCGGCGCCATTGCCTCATTTAGTGCGAGGCTCCAACCATCCGTGAAAGAAAAGATCAGCCTCTGTCCCGACATTTTTATTAAAGTGAATTTTAGCATTTATTGAACAAAACAAAGTATTTATTGAAGTGAATTTTAGCTTACTTTAGTGAAATGAATTGTTTATTTATATATGAATTTTGTTTAAATTTTTGTGGAACATTATACTCAAAAGCGGAAAGGAGAAAATTTGAAGTTTAAAATATTTTTTCAAAATTTTCATTATATTGAGGTTAATTACAAAATTTGGACCCGGTCATAGACATTTAGCCACATAGATAACCCCAAAACAATCAATGTTTGAAAGTTTCAAAGTAAGTGAAGGCACGCAACATCAGGTTGCGTAGTAAGTTTTCAGATATCTTTCATTTATTGGTAACATGGGTCTTTTTCCCTGGAAGTCCACTAACTAGAAGGCTCCTCCTATGTAGACCTTTTCAATGACAAATGGTCCCTCATAATTTGGCTCAAATTTTCCACCTATTTTGCGGCATGCAAGAATAGGCCTTTTGACCACAAGTATGAGGTCACCAACTTTGAATGTACTTGGGTGGACCAATTTGTCACGGGCTTGTACCATCTTCGCCCGGTAAAGCTCCAAATGTTGTTGTGCTTCTAGTCATTTTCCCTCAAGACTCTCCAGTTCTTCAAGTATGAGTTTTGTACTTTCTCTTGTTGTGAGTTTATTGGTAACAACAGCTCTAAGAGAATGTGTCTGAATTTCTAGCGACAGCATGACATCGAAGCCGTACACAAGCTTATAGGGTGTACACTGAGTGGGAGTCCTGAAAGTCATCTAGTAGGCCCACAAGGCTTCTAATAGTTTGTTGTTCAAATCCCTTTAGTTTTCATCCAGTGTTTTCTTTAAAATATGTACCAGTGTTTTGTTGAAAGCTTCAGTCAGACCATTTGCTCTGGGATAGTAAATCATAGAGTATCTCCAATCTATCTCATGTCTTTTGACGAAATTGTTGATCTTTGTGCTTCTGAAAGCTGTCTCATTGTCGGAAATTATTCTTTGCGGTACTCTGAAACGGTAGACAATTTGGCTTTTGAAAAATTGAAGGATGTGTTGTGCTGTAACCTCACGCAACGGTACTTCCTCTGCCCATTTGGAGAAGTAATATATAGTGGCAAGTATAAAGCTGTTTCCTTTGGAAGATGGAGGGTCCATCAGACCTATTATGTTTGTTCCCTAACACTCAAATGTCCATGAGGCAACAGTTTGGTGTAGCACATTCAGAGGCTGGTGTAAGACCACCCTGTGCACTTGACATTGGTGACATTTTCTGGTTGTATCGATGCAATTAAACATCATTGCTGGCCAATAATATCTGAGTCTTTTGATCTTCATTTTCATTTTCAGCCCTGACTGGTGAGCGCCACACAATTTGGCATGTACTTCTTTGAAAATATTATGTGCTTCGGCTTTTTTCAAACACCATGGCCACATTTTGTCAAATGATCTTCTGTATAGAACGTTTCCCACTATAGCGTAAGACATGGCCCACCTTGCGATATGGTGTGCTTTAGAGTTGTCTTCTGGCAACTTTCCAGTATGCAAATATTCTATTAATGGCTTGCGCCAATCTTACTTGATGTCTGTAACTGCATTTACTGTTCCTTCTTTCCTGAATTTGTGTAGAGTTTCGAGGTCGGTCTGAGACAAGACTTGTCTTCCTTGCACTGCGATTTCAATGGAATTCTCCGGGGGACATGCTATTTTCTTAACAAGTTTTGCTAGAGCATCGGTATGGGCATTATCTCCCCTAGGAATTTGGTAGAAAGTCACATCAGGAATCTTCTCCAAGAGCTTTATTGTGTACTTATGGTACTCTACTAATCTTGGTTTCAAAATTTTATAGCGTCCGACGACTTGCTGGATGACGAGTTGAGAGTCGCAATAAATGACAAAGTTTGTTATATCCATTGAGATTGCCACTTCCAACCTGGTGATTAAAGCTTCATACTCAGCTTCATTATTGGTGCACGGCTCCATCAGGTGGTATGAGAACCTCAACATACCCTTGTCTAGCGTGATGAAGATCAAATCAATCCCTTCTTTGCTTGGTATAACTGTTCCTGATCCTTTTTCTTTTTTGGTCGGTGAAGCGCCATCGAAGTACATCTCCCAGTGTTGTGCACCAAAAAATTTTATTTGTAGTATTTGCTCGTCTGGTAACTCATCATTGAGAGAGGACCCAGCTGACAGTGCCTGTGCAGCGAGAAAGTCTGCTAGTATCGGTCCTTTGATAGCACGGAGGGGAACAAAATTTATATCAAATTGTAATAAAATCATTGACCATCTTGCTAAACGTCCGGAGAGTGCTGGTTGGGTCATCAAATATGACAATGGATTAACTTTCAAGATTAGGTTAATCTTATGAGAAAGCATGTAATGTCTAAGCTTTTGAGCAGCAAAAATCAATGTCATACAATGCTTCTCAATAGTTGGATACCTTATCTCCATCAGTATTAAGCAACGGCTCAAGTAGTAGAGTTCATTTTCTTTACCCTCATCATTGACTTGGGCTAAGAGGGCTCCAAGAGAGTCATCTAAGGCTACGGTATAAAGTATCAACAATTTTCTTGGGATAGGGGTTGCCAAGATAGGAGGTGTCATTAAATATTGTTTAACAATCTTGAAAACCTGCTGACATTTCTCTTACCAAACAAATTTGGCATCATTTTTAATTAATGCCGAGAAGGGCTAACACCTACCTGAGAGATTAGAAATAAAGCATCTCAGATTTGCTAATTCCCCTGAAAGGAACGTAGTTGTTTCAAAGTTTTAGGAGCAGGCATTTCAAAGATAGCTTTAATTTTATTCAGGTCGAGGACGGACAACGAATCCCAGAAATTTCCCATAGGTAACGCCAAAGGTGCACTTTAAATGATTCTTTTTAAGTTCATATTGTCTTAACCGTTCAAATAAGATCCTTCAATCATAAAAATGGTCTATTTTTGTTTACTTTTTATGACCAAATCATCCACGTATCATTCTACTTGGTTGTGAATGAGGTCATCAAAAATCTTCGTCATTGCGCGCTGATATGTTGCTCCAACGTTCTTAAGGCCGAACGACATCACTGCGTAGTAGAAAATTCCAATCGGTGTTCTGAATGTTATAAGTGCTGCATCCTCGGAAGCCATCTTTATTTATTTGTATCCCGACGATCCGTCCATGAAGGAGAAAATTTCATGTGTTAAAGCCATGTCTACCATCATCTCTGGTATTGGCAGTGGAAACTCTTCTTTTGGACATGTCTTGTTCAAATCTCTGAAGACAAATTTTTCTTCTTAACAGGTACAATGTTGGATATCCACGTGGGGTATTGTTCTTCTTTCACAAAGTTAGCATCTATTAATTTCTTCACCTCGGCTATGACTTATTTTTCTATTTCTTCACCTAGGAGCTTATTCAACTGAGGTTATATTCTTATCCACCAAAAGTTTATGGACTGCAACCTCTACTGACAGTCCTGACATTTCATCCGAGCTCCATGCAAAGTAATCTTTGTATTCTGTTAATAGTATGATCAATTCTGCAGATTCTTCGTCATTGAGTAGAGAATTTATAAAGGTAGATCAGGGTTGTTCTTCAGTCCTGAGGTTAATCTCTTTCAAATCATTAATGGTAGATTTAAATTCTTCCTCAAATTCTGGCGGAGCATCTTCTATTAGTTAATCAGTAGATTCATCTTCTATATCAAGACAATCCTCTTCTGACTCACCAGTAACAACCATACAAAATTCGGAATCATTGACTGGTCCGACAGTACCAAATCTGAGACCCTCTTTTGAATTTGGAGTTCAACTTTTATTATTCCATAATTTTTCAAAAAGTTGAAATTTATCTTTTGGTATTTTTTTTGGCAAGTGTCCCCATTGAATTAACTTTTGAACATAAGGCGAGAAGTAACCAAAAGGTAATTCCATTAATTCATTAGGATCATCATCCAAATTTACATGTTTTTCAAGTTTAGTAGAGGTATAAGCACGATAAAATTTGATCGGCTTTGAACAAATATTACGAACTTCTTTGACCTCTAAACTCTTAAGCTTTTGATGAAAAATTGGAGTAAGGGTCATAATATTCACAGAGTGGTTTATCCGATCATATATTGTTTTATATTCATTTTTCTCTGTGTCTTCCAAGAATATCGGTTACTGAGGTCTCTTCTGTCTTGTCATCATTATCTCATCTTCAGAACTATCTTCATCATCAATGCTGATGGTTCGCTAGTCCGTTCAAAGATTAAATTGATCCTTCGTTGTCTACGTCCTCGGCTTTGACCTCGGGTGCACAAACTAAACAAACCTTCACCAACTCATTGTATGAGAGTGGTGGAAGATCACTGAAGCTGGATTGAATGGCCTCCTCTTTATAGCTCTTTTAAATCTTCATCCTTTTTTGTGATAACTTCACGAGAGAAGACAGTCCTCATTGGAGGCGCGTAATAGGCAGCATCTTCATGGATACCATCTTTATGAACTGAAAATGGTTGTAGGTCTCCTTTGATGCAACTTTCTTGACCATCTTTGCAATATTTAAAGCATTGGTGTAGAGATGATGGAACCATGTTGTGCTCATGAATCCAAGGTCGACACAGTAGAGCGTCAAAAGAGGTCTCGACGTCGATGATATGAAATTTAGTGATTGTCACGAGTTCTCTAATCTTCATAAGTAATGTAATTGATCTAAGGGCTCTTTCTTCCTTTTGGTTGAATCCTATTAACATCATTTTATCTGTTGTAAGCTATTGAGCTTCAATATCCAAATAGGTCAATGTTCGTAGGCTCATGAAGTTAAAAGATGCTCCAGGATCTACTAATACTCTGGACAACACAAATCTGTCGATGTTGATGGAGATGTAGACTGGACGATTGTGGTCAGCGGTACCGAGCAGCAAGTCTTCATCTGTGAAGGTTAGTCCAGGTTGTTCTTTCAATGAACAAACTTCATAGGAGGATGTGTTGACCAACTGAGCTAAGTAAATTTTTGGGTCAAGCAAAGCTGTAACCAGAGACTTTCTCATCTCCTTTGACAGGATCAGAGCATCGTAGATGCTTAGTCGGGCCGACAACTTCTTAAGATGAGTTAACACGTTGTAGTCCACTTTGTATGATCTTTTGATTTTATGTCGATCATGTGGTTCTTCCACTGGTGGAGGTGGGGGTGTCTCCACTTGAGTCATTATCTGCTTTCCTTTATCTATTAGCGTTGTTCTTGGTGGTAACACTTTTTCGCTCCTTAAGTTAATTTCTGTCATTTCTTCTTCTTGAGCTACCATTGTTGAAACTTCTAGTGTTTCATCCTCTTTGTCGAAAAGATCTAGGTTGATGGTAAGTGGTGTACCGTGATGCTCGAGAATTGGCTCCCTTTTATTGGTGTTTTCTTAAGCGATGTCATTGATGTCTTCTTTAGACTTGACAAAGAGTTCATCAGACTCAAGTACGATTTGAGGATCCTTTTTGGGATCAAGATCAAATTCAAATTGGTCATGATCAGTTACGTTATCACTATAAATAGTTAAAGCACAGCTAAAATCACAATCATTATATTCATAAGACCCCGGAGGGACAAAAGAATAATCATACAAAGTCAAGGGTTTGAGGATTTTCTTCCCCGAATCGGAGACAACTAATCTGATAGAAGCGGCCCCTATCCTACCCCCCGTGGTATCAATCTTTGTAGTGACACTTCTCTTCTTCTTGTTTGTCCTTAACAATGACAACTCTCCTAACGAAACCTTCATCTCGGGTTTGGTATGTTGCGGACCCTGAATGGAGGCTTGTTTTGAAGCATACTGGACCTTGTTCAGTATTTTCTTGGATGATTTTCTCCAGACCTTATTCCATCCTTCTTCTCTGGTATATGCAAAAGATTATTTTGATGGATTCTGTATTTGATGGATCGATTGGGGAGATTGGCTTGGCCAAAATCATATTTATGGAACCTTTTTCAAGTTCTGCTAAATATTCTTTTAGGATTGTTATGTTCTCTTCTTCATGGTTCCTCTCAAGCCAATCTTTAAAGATGAAGCATTTTTCTATAGTGTGCCCAAGAAACCGGTAGTATGGGAAATAATTTGGTTCATTCTGCTTATCCACCTCTTTGGGCTTCTTTGGATTTGGTAGTTTGAACTCTGGCTTCTTCATCAGCTTCAACTTTTAAAGAATACATTATCTTACGTCACTCTGATAGAGACATTTTCTTATCTCCTATTCGTAGTGATCCCTTTTGAGGCGGTCGCTGGTTTTATTGACTACTATGTTTCTGAGTGTATTGTGATGAAGCCTGGCGATGCTCTTCTCATATATCTTTATCGGCTACTTTCCATTGTCGATGGTCACTACTACTCCTGATTTCTTTTCGAACACTCTGATCACCTTAGCGCTTAATCTCCCCTTGAAGACTGCTGGCTTTACTGAGTAGCTTCTCGAAGGATTTGATGTTGAGTACCTTGAGCATGAAAGCTACTGGCCCATGATTGCTCTTGAGTAGAATTTCAATCTCATGATGATCTTGTAGCTAAGGTTTATCTACCTCAAAATTTAGTCTACCAAGGTTTCACTAGGCTTTTACTTTTCCATCATGAGCTCTCCAATATATACATGGTGTTATGCCCCGGTAAATCTTTTTACAAACAACTGTTCCAACACGGAAAATGTTTTAGCTGACCTGTTGGGCAAGTCAGTGTATCAGTGAAAAATAATTCCTAACAAGTTGTTGACGAACTTCTGGAAGAGTAGTGCTTCACTATTTCTCGTGTTGCCACAACTAGCTCAGAAATGTGTTATATGCTATCTAGAATTTCCAGTCCCATCAAATATCTTGAAGTTTTGGGCTACAAAACCCTTGGAGAAAGGCACAACATCGAATTCCTCTAGGTAAGGTCTACCCTTTAGAACCAATGCACGACCCTTAGATTTGGTTAAGGTGTCCCACACTTGTTCAACCATTTTCTTGAATTCCATTTCTGGTATAGCACCTGATGGAGAATCCATTCTATGTTGCTTGTCTCTGTTTGCTGAAGCGGCCTCTCTCCTTTCACTTGTGATGTAAATCATTTATGGCTGATTGATCTCTGGAGAAGCCAATTGTGGCGCTTGTGATTTCCCTTGCTAGTGGCCATAGCGATCATGGCTACATTCATCTCTTCTATTCTTTTCTCCAGTAGACTAACTAGCTCATCCCTTAAGAGAACAACCCTACACAGTTCATCTACGGCGTTCTCTTCGGTGTGAGGCTGAGCCTCACACTCAGATGTGGCGGCTCTTGTTTCAATTATATGGACATCAATGAAATCTTCTTCCAAGTAATCATTGTAATCAAAATTTTCGTCATCACTATCGACAAAAACTTCATGTTCTCGAGCTAACTCAGAAATCTCGATCCTGAGTTTCTCAACTTTCTCTTCAATTACTGATTCCTTGATTGCTTTAAGATCTGGAGGACCCTGACGGACATCCTCTAATTGTTCCTCTATCTTGCTAGCTATTGTTGCAACGATGTTAGATATTTCAGACCCTGGTTTCACTTTCTGTCCTTGTCCCGCGGGCTCACTGGACTGTATTGGTGAGTGTGAACATAGACCCAAACCTTTTTTTTTACGATGTTGTCTTTGGACGGAGTGTCCTAGTGGAAACATCAGTTTGTCAAGCGAAATTATGCTACCCATGGTGTAGACCGGCTACAGTGCCAGGTAATCATCTTTTCTTTGCCTTTGAGATTGTAGGAATATCTCCATGATGGGTGACGGGTATGATTTTTGGACCCGATCTCGATTTAACCGGTTGACGGCCTACGGTCTTTGTAGCTGTAAGTAATTACTACAGTATCAACTCTGTTCCCTAAGAGGAATCAAATGGCGATGCAAGTAGGTGGCACTCTAGTTGTCTTGTGAGACTGTCTGGCAGATTTGACGTCGTTAAAAATATCCTTTTTTATGCGAGGGGAAATTGCATCTCCCACTCGTTGAAGTAACTCGCTAACCGAACATCCTTCTTTGGTAGCTAGCCTTTTGAAGACTTCACTAACTCGGATGATAGGAGTGAATTTCTTTCATTCCTCACCATGTTCATGAAGTGATGGTAATGCAACAGCGATTTTTCAGATACTCTCATATCCATCGGCATCCCTCAGAGGATGGAATCAACTCCCTCGTAGGAGTGGGTAAATTTATGATAACACTTCTTCAATTTGATGAGGATCCTCCTCAAGGGGTGTCTCCTTGGGAGCCTGGGCTTTGATGGCCCTCCAAACTTTTTTGTTGTGGTTGCTGTTTTGAGTTCGGGTCAGCGGCACAGTCCTCGAACTTGATCTGATTTCAAACATGGGTGGTGGGACAGTTAATCCCTTAGTCAGATTCTCAATAATCATTACTTCTTTCCCCTTAGTAGCAACGAGGCTAGCAGTTTTAGCGGGTGCTGTGATGACAGTAGTCTTAGACTTCTTGCAGGCACGGAAGTCTTAAAGGCAATTCAGGCTGAATTCTGCAGACGGTTCATTTATTTTCGGTGCGGCGATCCTCGGTACCACAAATGGGGCTTTCCCAAGGATGACCTTAAGATCTTCAAATTTGGCTTTGAACTTGATGGTAGGAGCGAGGTTGCGGGCTTCGTGACTCGTTGGCAGGTTGTAAGAAAAGGTTAACATTGAGCAGGCCATTGCAGTAGGCTTGAAAACAGAAAGTTTTAGGGTTAGTTATATGGCCAAAAACCTTGTAATTTTTAGTGCAAGCACTGAAAGTAGAGGTTGATCTATAGACCGGGCGGGTCTTAATTTGTGGGTATTTTAAAATTTTGTTTAAGAAACATCAAGAGGTGTAAAATTTAATTCATATAAGAAAATTTCAAAGTGCACGCAATACAACACGATTTGGTTTAATTTGCAAAGTAGCAAATCAAATTTGGAAGGGAGATGTGAAGTATTTTAGGACATAGAGCGTGACTCATTTAGTGGCAGACAATGCCCAGGTGGAACTAGTCCACCGACACACCTATCGGGGATCTAACCCCACATAAAAAATTTAAAAAGTCCCCTTCTGAACCCCTCTTTTCAAAGATGGTTGAACAGCTAGTCCTGATGTCCAAGGAGTTGGCTGTACCTTCCCAAGAAAGAAATGTGTAAAGTATGCCAACGGAAGTAAGGTAATTTGGTCCAAGAGGGACATGGTCATATTATTGATGCGTGAAGATAATATTTCTTGGTTTGTATGGAGAGAAAAGCTTGTCCCCAGTGGAGTCGTCAGAAGCTATCGGTGTTGTTTTTTTGGTTTAAGGAGTTGTCTGTAAAAAGCTATCGGTCACCGGAATTGAAATCCCGTCACCCACTTCGAAAGGACATTTTAATTTACATATATATTTAATTTTAGAAAAATATGAAATCAAACTTACCTCATATTTTTCATAGTTTAAATAAAAGAGCGTTGTACCTCAAATCCTGTATCTATCTCGTAGAATAAACAGAAGACTTGAGGATGAGGCTCGATCAAATAAACTAAGGAATACATGACAATCATTTGGCCTGCAAAAGCTTTGTATTTGCCTATAAGTTCCCCTATTTAATATAAAGAATTAAATAAGGTTTATATTAAGCTGGGTTCGATTATACTTCTTATAAGGGCAAGCCCCTATAGTTAATTACATCTTAAATGACCAAAGTCACCTAAGAATATTCTCGATAAAAATCAGGAAATATTATCTTCAAGGAGTTTCAAAGGTTATGACTTTTCAATGAGATCGGATGTAGAGGTGTAGAAGGGGATTGGTTCAAATTTGGAACATTTTTGTTGTAGAGTCCAAAGGAGGAAGAACTAGGGGATGTCATGGATCCAAAGGAGAACCTCAGAGACTTCCCAAGCTATCCTAATGTTTGTCTTCATTTCTGAGGATAAATATTTAGGTGTTTCATCCTGTCAATTTTATTAGTTAGGGCTTACATTCCTGTAAAACGATCACACAAATAGCCTTGAAGATGTGAGGATTTAGGTCGTAACAAATGACAACCTTTGAATCCCAAAATTAGTTAGGACTTACATTGTATAGCAAGGATGTACAAAATCATAAAGATAAGGTGAGGATTTACATTGTATAAGCAAGCAACCTCAAAGTGCTATGGCTTTGTTGTTTAAGTCTAATGAAGGAAGATTGGTTTAGCTGGGGAAGCAGGTTTTGCTGTTGAAGATGGCTGTGATGCCCACCATGCTAGCTCCAAGCATCTTGCCGTGATGAGTTTGAGTTTTCTATTGTCTCAAGTTATAATGTAAAATCAGGTTTTCCTACGGTTGAAGTTCTTTAAATTTTATGGGGGCGTGTTATGGTTGATTAGAGCGACACCAGTTAAGATCGTACGGTTCCCTCATTCCAGCACCACTATTTTCTATTGGATTCACTTAGTCTAAATGAATTTACTAAACTCAACTTAATGAGTTCCATAATTTCATTTTGACCATGGGAAGCCTCGTTAGCAACCATAGGTTACCTCCTCTGAGGAATTCCTAATCATCCTATAGAGACATCATAATTCAAGTGTGATTGTAGTTTTGTGTGATGTTTGCGATTAAATTTTGAGTTTTTTTTATATTTTGAATGTTGTGGCGGTGAATTTTATCTTGGTTGATTTTAGATTTAGTTTTGGTTTTAGTTTTATGGCTATCCTGATAGTTTTAGTTCTCATATAGGGTGACATCATTGTTTAGCATGCGAGTTTGCAGGTATAAAAGTACAGTATGAAAGTACAAGAAAGACAACACTAAAAACTTTAAAAGCATACCTGGCGAGTCTTCTCGTTCCACCACCTGAAACTCAAAAGACATGTTAAGGCAGTTTATATGAAACAGGGAAGTAAAATTTTGGCGACCTATCTAACCCTAAGTCATATCTTGGTTGGTCTTTAAGAGTTTAATTAAGGATGATATTACCAAGCAAAATATATTAAGTTTAGTATATCTCTAAGGTATCCAACAGATCTAGAGAAAGAAGCAGGTCCATGCTATTCTCTTGTTGCCTGGTGGAAAATCCCGAGTTCTTTTAAACTTATTATGTTGCTTAATAATTCATCCTGTAAATACCCTTGGTGCACAATGAACATTGATGTATCAAGCATCCCTAAGAATAGGGTAATTATTATTTGTAATTTAATTTTGAATATTATGTTGGTGAAGACCCTTAAAGAGGCAAGTTTAAGAGACTTAGCCGAAAATTGACTTGGGCTTGTAGTGATTGAAGGATGTTTTAATTTTCAATGATGTTTACTTTTCTAATCCTTTAAGTCTTAGGTTCATTTTATTTTTATAAACTTCCAAATTTTAGTAATCTAGAAATTTATTAACTTATTCAATTAGGAAAGTGTTGTTAGTTTCTACCAACTAACCCCTTGTGCTTCAAACATCCAAATAAACTGATTAAGCTTGGAGTTTGCCCATTTCTCTCCTTGAATTAAGCCTAAATGTTAATTAAGGCTAAATTTCCAAAATTACACATTTGCCCTTAAGGTTCTAACACTTCATATTTTTTGAAATTCAATTCAAATGACTTTGAAATTTTTATCATACCTCATTCATGGGTCAATTAAGATATTAGAGGAGAAAATGTGATTTCTGAAAATTTAATTTAATTTATAAAATTATTTTCATGCTAAAAAAGGAATTTTCATAGAAAATTCCTAACTTGACCAAGGTAAATACTAACCCTTGAAATTTTTACTCAAGGTAGACTAAGAAAAGAGAAGACTTTAGACCAAATTTCACGATTTTTTGAATTTTATTTGAATTTTATGAATTACTTTAAATTCTGGGGTGTTTATTAATTATAAAATATTTCAAATGGAGAAATTTAGGTTTTATATTTTTGAAAAATCTTCCAGAGGTCATAGAACTCAGAGGAAAAGATTTTATATCTTTTCTTAGTTTTATTTGATTTATTAGAATTCTTCTTTGTAAAAACCCATTTTTTTCCTTCAAAAATGATTTTTGAGATTTAAAATTCAGTATCTTTATTTAGGAATTAGGAAAAATATTCTAATTGTTTCTAAGTGCTAGGAAGAAATTTAGAACATTTCCATGAATTTTATTATTCTTGTGATTTTTATGGATTTTTAATTATTTAAATATTTCAATTTAGTTAAAAATCAAGTTTTTATTTTAAACTCCATTTTACTTTTATAAAATACCGCTGGTCACAGAGAAATGAAAAAAATATATATAAATGTTTGAGTTATATTTTAGTTTTTAAAAATCATTTAAGTGGCAAAAATGTTTTTTATCTTTAAAAATCTACTTAAGTTACTAAATGAACTCAAAATGCTTTGAAATTTTTATGGTGAGTTCTTTGGACCCTAAAAATGTTATTTAATCCAAATTAGTATTTAATTATCCACTTTAAATGAAAAATTATTTTTTTCAGAGTGCGCTCCCATTCGACGTCGTCGTCCACCTCAGTGCTGTCTCGACCCGCAGTTTATGTTCTGAAGCGTTACCCGGCTTGTTCTCGACCGTCTATCCGATACACGCCTGATCAAATAGCGCTCCTTCTTCATCCCCGATGGCCTAACCTGAGAACCGTCTATCTTCTAAGCTTGGTATCTCCCTCATTTCTCAACCCAATTAAATGATTTTTTTTTAAATGCTCGTCTAGACTAGAGGAACATATCTATCCGGTTATGATGCCATGAAATTAGCTCAAAATAGATGGAAAGTTTAAATAGGCTCGAGACTAAGAGAAGTTTTGTACCTTGGCTTTGAGAAGTGAAGCTTCAATCAGAGGTTCTTGTCACATTCGTTGGGATCCAAGGAGGCTAGAGATTGAGCCTCTAGTCTTGGTGTAATTTTGACCAAGTCCGATTTTGGGTGTTGGTCTCAAGCTACTGTAGAGGCTATTTTAGAGGGTAATTTGATGGGTCTTCATCTTCTCTTGCTGGTGTGAAGGTGTGGGCACAAGCAATTGAGGTTTGGCGCAGTTTTTAGGGATGACCTATTTCTGCCCTAATTTTCAAGCTCAAAATTAGGGTTACACACAAGGAATCAAGGCAATGGAGTGATTGGAATGGATTGTGGAGGTCTCAAAGAAGCTCAGTGAGTTATTTGGGAAGCTCTCTCTGAGAAAATTTTAGCACACCTTCCATGGCCGTGGAGGTGAGTTTTTATAAAAATGGTTATGGGGTGGCTCTTAGGGCAAATGTTTGGATGCATTGTGGTGCTTAAGTGGAGGGCAGAGGAGCTCTAAAATTTGATTTGACTGAGCTGGCCTCTAGGTTTGATTTAGGTGAAATTCAAGAAGGGGTGGCCCTCGATTTTTGCTTTTCTAGTGACTAGCCGTCCGACAATGGCAGGGGGAGGTGGCTAGGAGCTCAAGGCATCCAAGGGAATCTACCAAAGCAATTTAATGCAATGGGGTTTAGTTTTGGTAAGGGTATCTTAAGCATGTGATTTTTTTGAAATAAAATCCCTTAATTTGTGTGACTTTACATCCATGACTTAGTTTATGTGGTTAGATGGGTTTTGGCTCAGTCTTAGGGTCTAACCAAAGCCTGAGGTGGAGTTAAATTGATTGCTTTAAGGTGGTTTGGTCATGTTTAATGCATGAGTTCAAGTGATCAAAGTTTGGTTTTGGGCTAGGTTATAATTGATCCATATTGTGTAGATCATTGTTATGAAGATCTTTGGTGAAGGTTTGAAGTGATTTTGAGTTCAATTGGTGGGACAATTTGAGGGATTTTTGAAATTTGGTCAATTTGGGGATGTTAGGATAGACATGGGTCTAGGTTTGACTAGCATTAGGCTAAGTCCAAATTGAAGGGTTCAAATGATCAAGGGAAATGTTGTGAAAATTTTTCATGAAGGGATGGAGTGGAAATTTTTGGGCTAAGGGCATCAATTTGGTGAGATTTTGAGACATGGCCAATTTGGGGTAAATTTGAGGCTTTTGGACTTAGGTTGAAGTCTAATGAAATTGATGCTTCACCTAGGACAATTGAAGGTCAAATTTTATTTGTAGGAATGTTATGAAGATTTTTCAACACAAATTGTGTCAAATGGAGTAGGCCATGGGTTCGATTTGGTGGAACCAAGTCATAGGACCAAAATTGGGTTTTTTATTTAGCTCAAAATTGGTTTCAAATCTTGCACCAATTGTGCTTGAATTTGGTCTATATTGGTCATATCTAAGATGAATTTTAGAATTGAAATTGGGCTAAATTGAGACCAATTGGATAATCATTTGGGGTAATTTGGGGAAAATGTGGGCCTTTAAAGGGCAATTTGGGGGTTTTGACCAAAGATGGCCAAATTGGCCAAATTGAGTCATGTGATAGTTGAAAAAAAATGAAATTGAGAATATTTTGGGAGGTTATGGTAATGTTTGGGATTTTTTTGAAATTTTTGGAATTTTAGGGTAAGAAGGGGTATTTTGGTAATTTGGCCAATTTTGGTGATTTTGGGTAGTTTGGGTGTTTTCAAGGTGTTGGAAATGATTTTTCAATGAATTTTGGTATTTTGGATAGATTTCAAAATTTTGGCCATATTTGGGGCCTCAAGGGTATCTAGGTAATTCAGGGGAATTTAGAGGCAAAAGGCTAGGTTGGGTGTCTTGGTAGAGTTGGAGTGCCAACCATCATCAATAAGCCATGGACCAATGGAAACCCCATTTTGGGTCCTCTATGTAGTGGTCTTAGGCAAACCCTAGCCCAGGGCTAGTGGGTTTAGGGGACCAGCTACATGAGTCTCCCAAAAGTATTAAGGGACCAGAGCCTAGAAATTATGAGTTTAGGGTAGTGAGTGATTGTAAGTGTAAATGATTGCAAGTGAGTGCCTTAGCCCTAGACCAACACCCAAGGTCAACCCTAAGGTCAAGCAATCCTAAGGGAACTCATGTTGAGCTCCCCCATAATGACCCCACCTACAAAGTGCTAGAGGTTAGGACCAACATGTGGAACTTTAAGTTGAGTAAAGAAGAGTGTAGAATTTCTAATGGTGAGGGTTCCTTGTCTAGTCTTGTAGGAATAGTCAATAAGAAAGTCCTATGGCTAGACCTTAGGCTACTATTGAAGAAAAACTAAACCTCAACCAAAAGTGAGGTCAATAGAGTTCTTCACCAAAGCATTTTCACAAAATCTCTAAAAAAAAATCCAAAACTTTGGGATCTAGGCAACGTCAGAAAAATCCTTAGTGAAAATAATAAATTTTTAGTTTAAAGTGTAGCTCTTACCTAGAGAAGATGAAATCTGAAGTTCATTTGCCTTTAAATTGCCTTAAATCCACCAAAAATCTAGCCCTAGGTGTGAAAACTGAAGGTTGATGATAACTCAAGGGGTAAAAATGGAGGTTTGCAGTGAAAATCACAAATTTAAGGGGGGTTAAGGGTTGCTCTCAATTCGAAGGAGCCGTCGACGCCCATTTCAGCACCATCGGTGCTGAAGGGACAAAATTCAATTTTTTATTTTTTCAAATTTTCAATTTCCTTTCAATTTACTCCAAATTTTGTTTAGTATCACAAATTTTAATCTAACAATAATTCACAAATAAATATTTCACAAACAATCATTTTCACAAACAACAACAAACTAACTTTTATACGTAATTATACAAACACTTTTTTTAAATTAAACATTCACACCTATTAAGCAATCTAAGTATAAATCAGCGTCAAAATCAAGCCACAACACTAAACACTGACACAAAACTATACACGTAATAAGAGTTCGAAATTTTAAAGAAAAACAAACGCAACCAAATCCAATCCACATAATTACATTAAATATATAAATATTCTTAAACAAATATAGAATCCAAAGTCTTTAATTATTCTGCATCTTCTTCAATGTTTTCTCCACCTCTAATATCTCTCATGGATTGGTAATAAACATATAGGTTGTAGAAGGATCGATACAAGAATTGATTTTTCGAATTTTCTTCGATCCACCCATTTTCTTTAAACATCCGAACTAATCCTACTTCAAAAGTTCCAGTATGATCAAAATTTTCTTTCATTCTCCAATCTAGGTGATCAAAAAGGTACTTCAGATCTCCCATCGCATTCATAACACTATGAAGTTCCCTTTCAATTTTCTTCAATTTCTTCTTCAAAGCAAGCGAACTTCCAACTGTTAGTGGTATTAATGGGGTGGAAGCATGTCAAGAATGATCTATATTAGCATTTAATGCTTCATTTACATTTCCAACATAATAATCATCAATAGGGATCATGGGCTCCCAAGGTTGTAAATCTTTTACCTAACTTTCATATGACACATGGAATTGACTACAAATTAGAAAAGTTGTAGAAGGATGCCTAAGTCCATAAATTGGCCTATTCATAATGTTACACATAACGGATCTAAATATGATTGATCTTATATCAATGAGTTTTTCCATTTGAATGCAGTAATTTAAAATAGCACTTTTTTGGTGACTCTACTAACCTTCATAGTAGGGAGTAATTTTGCAGAAATTACGAACTGCCATTGCTTCAAAATTGGATTAAGTGATGAAGCAGGGAAGCTAATATATACCTCATCTCATACTTCCCACATATCACATTCATCCATTAGAAATTTATAAATATCTTGCATCAATTCTCGTGTAGGGACAAAATTTATATGATGACAGATTAAAACATTTTCTATCATATACAATTCATTAATCCTCACAGAAGTAAATGGTACAACCTTTCCTCGTACGAAGACAAATCCTTGGGTAATTCCATGTAAATTTGCATAAAACTCCTTTACTACATGTACAACAACTGCAGCGGTACTATAACACAGAACTTCCTATCGCTTTTGCAAAATGATCTTATTAGCCGGAGCACTTGGATTGATCAATCAATGATTAATAAAACCTCTCTCCTTGATCAATCTTTTCTTTGTAATAACTTTGTCGTATAATCTTTGCGTGTCGAAAATAATATACTTCCTTATATTGAAAACTCCATACCGTGAAGTATTTATGGAATTGTAAGCTATGGAATATGAAAATAGAAAGTTTCTAGTCTTCCAAGATAGTTTTTTGGACTTTAAAAACACCTCTCGGTGGTTATTACGTTGTGAAATCCCACCAAAAGTTGTCTGAACCATCAAATCGCTCTCGGCACCATCGGCGCTCCCGATTGGCACTGTCGGTGTGAAGTCTATTTTCTTGGGCGCCGTCAGCAACCATTTTGGCATCGTCGGCGCTAATTACCAAAAATTGCCACTTTTATTTTCGTTCAATTTAATTTTAAATTTTCCTTCAATACCAGTATTTGACTTAATTTATAATAAATGCAATTCTGTGGGATTATTATCACTTATCAAACAAAGTAGTAAAACATAAACATATATGTATGGGTTGCCTCCCACAAAGCACTTGGTTTAACGTCGTCAGCCCGGCATACCATTTTTTTAGTAGGGTTGACTTAACATTAAAACTCTTTAAATTTAGGTATGCACCCTTCATAATAGTGTTTCAAATGATGCCCATTAACTTTAAATATCTTTCCAGTGTTAAAACATTTAATAACAACTGCTCCATAATGAAAGACTTTAATCACTTTAAATGGTCTTAACCATCTGGATTTCAATTTTCCTGAAAACATTCTCAATCTTGTATTATACAATAGAACTTCTTATCTGGGTTTGAATTTCTTCTTAATAATCTTGCGATCATGCCATATTTTCATCTTCTCTTTATAGATTTTTATATTATCATATGCTTCATTTCTTATTTCCTCAAGTTCATTGAGTTGCAATAATCTTTTCTCACTAGCATCTTGTAGATTAAAATTAAATTCCTTAACATCCCAAAATGTTTTATGCTCCAATTCTACTAATAAGTGGCATATTTTTCAAGAAAATCAATCTGTATGGGGATATTACTAGATGATTCTTATAAGAATTTATGTATGCCCATAATGCAATATCTAGTGTAGCAGTCCAATCTAATTTTTAAGGATTTAGAGCATTTTCTAAAATACGTTTAATTTTACGATTTGATATCACTGCTTAACCGCTAGACTGGTGACGATAAGAAGTGGAGAATTTATGCATAACATCATATTTCTTAATCAATTTTTTTATTCTCTTGTTCCTGAAATGAGATCCTCCATCAGTAATAATTACTCTCGGCATTTCATATCTTGTAAAAATATTTTTAATTAAAAATTTAGAATCACTCCAAACATTGTATCTGGGTACAACAACGGCTTTAATCCATTTGGACATATAATAAAAAACAATTAATATATATAAGTTTCCAAATGAAGGCATAAATGGTCTCATAAAATTTAATCCCGACACATCAAAAATTTCAAATTCCAATTAGTATTTTAGAGGCATTTCATTTCTTCTTAAAATATTTCCTACTTGTTGACATCTATTGCATGTTTTAATATATTCATTAACATCTCTAAAAATAATAGACTAATAAAATCCAGCTTGTAAAATTTTATATGCAATTTTATTTGTTCCAAAATGTCCTCCAAATTCAGAATCATGACATCATTCAATTATCTATTGAGTTTCTTCATAAGACACACATATTCTCATAATTAGATCTTTACATTGTTTTTATAAATATGGGTCATCCCAAAAATATTCTTTTGAATCATATATAAACTTCTTTAATTGTGGATTTTTTATATCAGGTGGTAAAATATCACTTACAATATAATTTACTATATCACTATACAACGATACATCCCTTTCATCAAAACTATATAATTGTTCATCACAGAAATTTTCTAAGATTTCATTTGCGAAATTAGTTGATATTTCTATTTCTATTCTAAACAAATGATCAACTATTTGAATATCATTTTACTTTCTACCAACTATGGTAAAATTAAACTCTTGCAATAGAAGTATCCATCTAATTAATCTTGGTTTAGCATCCTTCTTTTGCTTTAAGTATTTAATAGCAGAATAATATGTATACATTATACATTTAGATCCAATTAAATAAGTTCTAAATTTATGAAAGACATAAAAAATAGCTAATAACTCTCTTTCAGTAGTAGTATAATTAATTTGAGCATCATTTAAAGTCATACTAGCATAATATATAACTTTAAAAACTTTGTCGTGCCTTTGTCCTAATATAACCTCAATAACATAATTACTAGCATCACACATTATTTCAAATGGTTTTTCCCAGTCATGTGGTACTTTTATAGGTGAAATGACTAAATTTTTCTTTATTAATCCAAATGATTTTTTGCATTCCTCATCAAAATCAAATTTCATATCTTTTTCTAAAAATTGGCATAGCGGCTTAGTAATTTTTGAAAATTTTTTTGTGTAGCGCCTGTAAAAAGTAGGATGTCCTAGAAAACTTCTCATCACTTTAACACTATTATGAGGTGGTAATCTTTCTATAACTTAGTTTTTTGCATGATCTACCTCCACGTCATTTTTCAGAAATATTATGCTCAAGTACGATACCTCCTACAACCATAAATTGACGTTTTTCCCAATTTTAAACTAGGTTTATTTTTTCACATACTTCTAGAACTTTTTCTAAATTTTTAAGACATAATTCAAATGAAGTCCCAAATACAGAAAAAACATCCATAAACACTTCCATTCCATGTTCTATAAAATTGCTAAAAAAAGACATATTGCATCTTTCAAATGCTATAGGTGCATTACATAGTCCAAAAGACATTCTGCAAAAAGCAGATGTTCCATATCGTCTTGTAAATGTTGTTTTCTCTTGATCCTCTGAAGCAATTAGAATTTGGTGATAACCGGTATATCCATCTAAAAAGCAATAATATTTATTCCCAGCCAATCTATCAAATATTTAGTCTAGAAAGGGTTAAGGAAAGTGATCTTTTTTGGTGGCCACATTTAATTTTCTATAATCAATGCAAATTTTCCAAACATTTACTTTTCTTATTGGTATTAATTCATTTTTCTCGTTTTCTTCAATAGTCACTCCTCCTTTCCTCGAAACACAGTGAACCGGGCTTACCGAAGCACTATATTAAATAGGATATGTAATTTCAACATCTAAACATTTTAAAATCTTATTTTTAACAACTTCTTTCATTATTGGGTTTAATCTTCTCTAAGGATCAACTTTAGGTTCATATTAATCATCTAATATATATTTATGCATACAAATTGAAGGACTAATTCCTTGAATATGTGCTAAAGTCCATACAAAAGTCTTTTTATACTTTTTCAACATTTTTATCAACTTTTGTTCTTGAATTCAATTAACTTAAAAGATATAATAACAGACTATGTATATGACTCTCCTAAAAATACATACTTTAACTGGGCAGGTAATATCTTTAATTCAGGTTCAGGTGGTTGAATACTTGATAGAATAAGATTTTTACTATCGTTTTCCAACAAGTCTAACATTTCAAATTTGTCCTGAATATAATTCAAATCTTCTTCTTCATTTCATCTTCATTCTAAAAAATTTCTCCTTTCTTTAAGTTAGTTTTGAACTCATACTTAAATTTTTCATTACTCAAATAATCAGCTACTTCCATCCTGAAACATGCATTATCTTTTCTATTGCAAGATATTTCATAGCTTTTGCGATATTAAATTTCACCTCCTGATCATTAACTCTCTTTATTAATTCTCCTTTTTGCACATATATTATAGCTCTTCCTGTTGCAAGAAATGGTCTCCCTAAAATAATAAGAATCTCTTTATCTTCCTCCATATCCAATACTATAAAGTCTACAGGGAAAATAAATTTATCCACTTTTTCTAGTACATTCTTTATAACTCCTTTTGGATAAGTTATTGATCGATCAGCTAACTGAAGATTTACAGTAGTAGGGGAAATTTCTCCTAAATCTAAATGTTTAAGGATCGATAAAAGCATAAGATTGATAATCGTTCATAAATCACAAAAAGCTTTTCCATAAAACTTTTCACCAATTGCATAAAGTATAGTAAAGCTAGTAGGATCTTTTAATATTTCAGGAAGCTTTTTATGAATAATAGCACTACACCCTTCATTGAGTGCAACAGTCTCCTAATCTATAAACTTCCTTCTCTTATTTAGTATATCCTTCATAAATTTCACATAACTTGGCATTTGTTCCAAAGCTTCAACAAAAGGAATATTTATCGTTAACTTCTTTAGAAATCCTAAAAATTCTGTAAATTGTTTATCTTTATTCTTCTGTTTCAGCCTTCGAGGAAACGGAGGTAATGATTTTTTTAAAGGAACCTTGTTTGTTCATTTTTAAGTTGATCATTTTCCATTTCTTCCTTCTCTTCATCAACTTCAGTTTCTCTTTGGATCCCTGTTTCAACTTCTTTTTCACTTCGTTATTGAATAGCTTTAATTTGCTCTTTATTTTGATCTTTTAGATTAACTTCCACAATACTCAGAAGAATTCCAAAAGGTATATTACTAAGTGCAGTAGCAATTTGTTCTAACTAATTTTCAATATTTCTAATAGCATCGCCTCGATTCTGTATTTAATTTCCCATATTCAACATCACTTCTTCCATCGTCCACTTCTTTTCCTTAACTTGTGGGTCAGGGTTGGAGTTAAATCCCTTAGGATAATAAGATCGATAATTAGGATTTCCTAGATTATACAGATTTCTGGATAGATTAACTGAATTGTTATATTTGTTCTAACTAAAATTAGGGTGATTTTTCCATCCAGGGTTAGAATAGGGATTTTTATTTTTATTATTTATAGCATTTAAAGTTTCATAAGATGATTGAGTATAAATAATCTATCCTATTGAATATTTCTCTAATATTAGGGGTATTTGAGAATAGTTCACTCCCATTTGATCAATATTTTTAGAAATAGCAAAAATTTGAGATGCCAAAATAGACATTGCAATAGAATCATGAATACTGGCTACTCTCTTAGGATTTACCCTTTCAAAGGGCCATTGAAAATTGTTAGTAGTCATTTCTTCAATTAAAGAATATGCTTCATCAAAAGGTTTTGACATTAATGATACACCCGCAGCAGCATCTATAATAGATCTAAATGATCGTACAAATCCATTGTAAAATGTTTGAATGATTAACCAATCTCGTAAAGCATGGTGTGGAGATTTTCTAAGAAGATCTCTAAATCTTTCCCATGCTTGATATATCGATTCCCCTTCAAACTGACAAAAAGATTTATTATCATTTCTAAGCTTAGCAGTTTTCAAGGGTGAAAAATATTTAGCCAAGAATTTTTGTGATAGTTCTCCCCAAGTTCTAATAGATCCAAGTGCTAAAAAATTTAACTAAGTCTTAGCTTTATCCTTTAATTAAAAAGGAAAATTCTAAGCCTAACACATCATTAGACACTCCGTCATATTTAAATGTAGCACAAATTTCAAAAATACTAACAAGATGTAAGTTAGGATCTTCAGTAGGTGATCCTCAAAATTGATTATTTTTTACCATTTGGATAGCAGGTTTAAGCTCAAAAGAATTAACAACAACATCAAAATTTTGAATAGTCAAGTGAAGTTCATCTGTTGTTGGATTCGCATAATCTTTTAAAGGTCTATGTTGATTCTAATTTATTGGGTTATTTAAGTTATTTGCCATTTCTTTTCAAATTATAATTTCTCTTTATTAATTTCAAAATTTTCTAATAGTACAATATAATTCTTAATCGTGAGGTTCTAAACCTTCAGATCCAATCTTTTGCATAAACAAAAAACAAATAAAGTAAACCAAGTAAAATTCTAAAAAAAAACACTCTTAAATAAAAATATAGTTCTTTGTGGATTTTTTATTTTTTATATTTTTTTGTATTTTTATAGTACATATATTATCTTCAAATTTCTTAATTTATCAAAACTATTTAATTTAATTGTTACCTTACCCGGCAATAGCGCCAAAAACGTGATTCCGATTTTTTATATGTATGGATTTATGACGTTGACACCACTACGATACCAAAAACTTGATCCATGTACTAAAAGTAAGCCGTGTAAAATATATATAAGTATAGGAAATTATTAATGAGATTCTACCCAATTATACATATCATTATCAAGTAATAATAGACTTTCTATTTAAGCCCCAAATATCGATCCCACAGATAAGATTTAAATTTACAATGATAAATTTTACTAGAAAATTCACAGAAAGTCAAACGAAATTACTGTCACTAATTTTTAATGTTGAGATAAAAACTAAATTACTTAACTATTAGCAAAACATAAATGCAAGATTTAAAGAGTAATTACTAATCTACTAACTATGTTTATGTAATGAAGATTTCTTATGTGAAGAAGTATCCTCCCACTACAATGAGGTTTTGGTGAAATGAGATGAAATAAATGTATGTAAAATGTATTGTGCCAAATAGGAGCAATTTTAATTCTCTACCCTGATACAGTGCATAGAAAATCATTGGCCAATCCCAGGTTTAGTCCCCAAATCTGTGACTAGGCTAGAAGGATACCGGCTCACACTCTAGAGCTCCCACTTCCCTTCACCTGAATGCTAACTCTCGCTTTATTTTTTAAACACTAAGACCAAAATGGGGATTTTAGTATGTTACCCTAAAGATTCTCCAATTCTACACCCGAAAAAAATATTTCCCCTATTTATTTGCACTTAATTGCAAGAACAAATTTCTCCCCCATGAAATAAAATGTGATCCTCACTCAATTGTGGAACTCATACTCCATTTCCTGAATCATATGTTTCATAACACATTTCAATAATTCAATTGGTCAGATCAAAAAGTAAATTAAGGTCGGAGATGAAAAAACATCACAATTTATTTTATATTTTAATATTGGCACATCTATGTTATCTCTTCATTTCATCTTATCTAAGAGTAGGGAGAAAGATAGAGGAAAGTACTCGGAATTCATGAGAAAAATACAACAAAACAAAATTTCATATATAAATGAAAGTTTATACAATACTAAAAAACAAATAAAGCTTATTTGAAACTCTTTCTCAAAGAAAATCCCTTGTGGCCTTTCCTTAGAAATGCAGGAAAAAGATATCTCTCACTATTCTCATTCTCCAACACCGTTACAGAAAGTTTCACACTTAATCTCACCACAAAAACTCTAAGTTATAAAAGAAAACTCACTAATTGACTCCAATGTGTTGGTGCAATGAAAATGGATTTTGAAGAATGGTGAGAAGGAGAGTGGTGGAATGTTGTGGAGCGAAAAGGAATGTAAAAGAGAGAAGGAGTCAAGGAGTGAAGAAGTCTATTTCCTGATGAATTTCGGCCCTAAATAGAGCCTAGGGTTGGTTCACCAAGAGGTGCATCCAAAATTTCTTCAAAAATCAAATCTTCTGGAAATAGGGGCTGAATAGAAATTGGCGCCGTCGACACTAGTGTTTAAAGGCAATGTCGGTGCTCTTCTGGTTTCATAGGCGTTGAGTAAAATTATCAGTCTCTTTTGTTATTCCATGGGGTCAGCGCTGCCATTGGCGGGGTCGGTGTTGAGTATTTCTTCAAAAATGACATTTTGACTCCAAATTTCATCCTTTTT